>JBBPBX010018456.1:21311-37286 GCA_038048925.1 Garcialebias charrua | reverse complement strand
GAGCTCACGGTACGTCTGTAAATATGCATGATGCTTTAAGAAGCTCCACTGTCCTAAATCTCCATAAACTGCCATTCATAAAGCATAAATCTGCCCATGAGGTTTACTAAGCCTTTTGAGCTCATTATCCAGTTGAAGAAGAAACCACCATGCTGGCAATGTAAGTCTTTTAAGAAAATCTAAATTCCCATTTCACCCCCTTTTTTTTCTTTTAAGTTTCAATATCAATAATTCCATCTACTTGACATGGTATTTTAAAAATTCTGAGACATCATTCAAGCTTCCACTTCCATTTAGGAAACATAAAGTTGCATACCACACAGCATAGATAAGTACAGTGTGAAAAGTCCATATCATAGATCAAGTAATCTGACAGGAAAATGATCAGAGTGGCATCTGCTCTATGTAACTTGATGAATCATGTACATGCACACCTCACTTTGCTCAGTCAGTGGGAAAATAATTAATTTCCCTTTGTTGCTGTAAAAATCCAGCTACACATCTGCACCACATCCATGTTCATATTTAGTTCCAAACAACTTTAAAATAAAACCAGTCTTCCTTCAAGAAATGCCTCGCGTGCTAAGTTTTAAACAAATATCTGTTAGGAAAGAATATGTGTTGTGGATGACTTTCAAGTACTACAACACTACACTTTAGCTCAGCAGCTGTAAAACTAAACTAGTTACAGCTGTTTTTGTCAAAGTCCAAGTCAAAGTCAACTTTATTGTCAAAACTGCAATATGTACAGGACATACACAGGATTGAAATTGCATTTCTCTCTGTCCCTCGGTGCAACAGTAAACATTTAACACTAAAACACTAAAACATTTAATAGACATAAGCATAAAATGAAATAATAAAAGTGTAATACTGTCCTGAGTTTTTGCATAGTAGTTTTTGCATAGTAGTAGTATGAAAGTATGAAAAGTTACACCAACACTAAAACACTAAACATTTAATAAACATAAGCATAAAATGAAATAACAAAAGTGTAATACTGTCCTGAGTTTTTTGCATAGTAGTATAAAAGTGTAAAAAGTATATCTATAAAATAAAATGAAAGTTCTGGCATTGACATTTGTAATAGAGTGACAAAGCAGCATATGAAGTTTATGTACACAGTATATGTATGAGGTAGTTGATATTGGTATAGAGGTAAAGTGGCATATGCAATAAGGCTAGTAAAAAAATATATATATATCAGCAGTAGTGTAGATATAAAAAGTAGTGTAAATGTAAACAGTAGTAATAAATGTAAACAGTAGTATTGAATGTAAACAGTAGTAATAAATGTAAACAGTGAATGTAAACAGTAGTATGACTATAGGCAGTAATGTAATACAAACATTAGTGCAAATATAAGAAGTAGTGCAAACTGAATGAGCACATGACCGTGAATTGAGTGAATAACTCGTTTTGATGACACAGAGTACAGAGTTAAAATCTTTGTGTTGTGTGGTGGTGTGTTTGTTAAGGTCAGTCAGCTGTGGCAGAAGTCTTGAATTGGATTGACTCCACGGGTTAATTTGAATATAGATGTTCATTCAGTGGCAGCACGGTGACTCAGGTGGTAGAGTGGTTGCCTCTCATCGAGATGGTCGCTGGTTCAGATCCCGGCCTGGGACATTTCCAGGTGAAGTTTTCATGTTCTCTCGTGTTCATTTTCAAATTGTGTTTATTTGTCATATGCAGGTTAACACAAGGTCAACAGTACAATGAAATGCTTAGGGTGAGAAGAACCAATCTGACTCGCTAAAAAAAATCAAATAACAAAAAATACTAAATAAAGTACCAAAAAGTAATTATAATATTTAAAATGTCCTAAAGAGAGATAGTGAACAACAACATGGTAGAATATAACGGTGCAAGCAGGATGAATGAATGAATTCCAAGGTAGTATTATAAGATAAAATCCACATGATAAATATGTATGTATGTATGTATGTATGTATGTATGTATGTATGTATGTATGTATGTATGTATGTATGTATGTATGTATGTATGTATGTATGTATGTATGTATGTATGTATGTATGTATGTATGTATGTATGTATGTATGTATGTATGTATGTATGTATGTATGTATGTATGTATGTATGTATGTATGTATGTATGTATGTATGTATGTATGTATGTATGTATGTATGTATGTATGTATGTATGTATGTATGTATGTGTATATTGCACACAAATAACATAAACTAAACTGATGTGTGACAGGTTATTGTGCAGGTAGTGACACTGAGACTGAATTATGATGGTAAGGTAGATACATAGATGTTGTATCATACATGACACAGCCTATAGTATCAGCCTAGATACAGCTTACATAGTGCAGCAGCAATAAGTAATAAACATACATGTACTGGCTGTCACAAGCTAAATGGAAGAGTGCTGGGTGGGTGTGGTCCTTAATATGCTGTGTGCTTTACACAAACATCTGGGTAGATGTCCTGGATGGTGTGGAGACTGCTACCAGTGATGCCCTCTGCTGTTTGCACCACTGTAGAGCTTTCTGACTGGAGCAGTTCCTGTACCACCCTGTGATGCAGCCTGTCAGCAGGCTCTCAATGGAGAACCTATAAAAGTTGGTGAGGTTGCTGGTGTGTTCGTACCAAACTTCTTTAGTCTTCTTAGGAAATAGAGTCTTTGTCGGGTTTTCTTGACCACAGTGTCTGTATGTGATGTCCAGGACAAATGCTCAGTGATGTGAACACAGATGAACTTGAAGCTGTTGGCTTGCTCCACCTCAGTGTTGTTGATGCTGATGGTGGAGTGCTGGCCTCCATATTGTTTCCTGTTCTCTCGTGCAAGTGTGGGTTTTCTCTGGGTACTCCATTTTCCTCCCACAGACCAATAACATGCATGTATGCATCTATCTATCTCTCTTTAGGACATTTTAAATATTATAATTACTTTTTGGTACTTTATGTATGTATGTAATGCCTATTGCCAATGTGACGTGTGCTGCTGACCACTTGACCAGGTCACCCTTGTAGAAGAGATCTCGATCTCAACGGGCTCTACCTGGTTAAATAAAGGTGATTGATTGATTGATTGATTGATTGATTGATTGATTGATGTTAGACTGATTGGTAACTCTAAATTGTCTCTAGGTGTGAGTGAGAGAGTGAGTGGTTGTTTGTCTCATTTGTCTCATGTGTCTCTGTGATGGACTGGAGACCTGTCCAGGGTGTCCCTCTCCTCTCACACAGTGATAGTGCATGGGCACCAGTGACCCCTGTGAACTGAAAAGGAAAAAAAACGGGTCAAGATAATGGATGGATGGATGGATGGATGGATGGATGGATGGATCAATTTCTACTGAGTTAAATTTATTTTTGAGGTTGCATCAGCTATGGTGGCCATTTTGAACTAATTTGTCTCCAAAGGTTAAAAAAATATAGAATTTCAATAAAATTTACCCTGTCAGACAAATTGGCTGATGATGTATTTTGCTAACAGACAGAAAAACAAACATACACAGGCAATTGTGTGACTGACATGATTTTTACCCATAAGTTGCTATATTCATACCCATCTGCTCACAAAATACTCATGTTCAGGCTGCTGTTTAATACACCTTATTACATTATTATTGTTTAGCATATGTCCTTGTATGCTGTTTCTTTTTTATACAGTTTATATTTTTGCTATTTTGGGGTGTAACTGGGACCTTGAGTACACAGTTTCTGCCTCATGTACCACATGTGACGTGAATGACATAAAGTCACCCTGAACCTTGATAATATAGAACATTTCACAGATGACAGTTTACTGCACATGTTTTGCAGTAGCTCTAGTTGTATCTTGTCCTGAAGTAAGACACACATTTGGTGTATATTTCTTCCGTTTAGACATGCTGGGGAAAAACAAGTGCCCATCATGATTATATGTAAAAAATTTATTGCAATTTATTTGTTGATTTTATGGTGGATTTTCATTTGGGGTAAAAAAAATTGAAATGATCCCATGTGACTGCTCCTGCTCTTAATTACAGTAATGAAGACGAGTTGTTGGCTCTTGAACGCATGGGATGTCTTGAAGTATTAATTAGAGCGGACTTAACGCTCGAGTTGCTGTAATTTATTTTGATGTGTGTTCTTAAAAGGAGGGAAAGATGGAAAGATGAGAAAAATGCAAAAAGAAAGACAAGTGTGCTTCTCATATATCTTTATGCATACTTAATGCTGCAGTGGTCCAATGTCTCAGCTTGTGACTGCAGATGAAGATAAGTCCTTATGTTTTCTATGGTCAGCTGGCTGGTGGTCATCTTCAGTTGGTTATGCTCCAGAAGCTAAAGGTGTAAAAAATGTGATAATGTGAAATAATATGGTGCTGCATCACAGACAGGTAACTTCCCATCATGTGAATTAATACTTTAATTAGACCTCTACACTTTTGCACAACACCATTTATTTACAAAGTAGTTAGATTTTTTTTTCAACTTTTTTTTTTTCAACTTAACATTAAAGCTGCACTATGTAACTTTGTAATGCAGTCTGTAACTTTTCTAACAATATTTTTAACATATTTCTTCACTCTGTCGCTATCTACTGACAGACTGATGTTAGACAAAGTAATCTCTGAAAAAAACTATAGTCCCCTTGCTTCTCTATCAGCATTTATAAAAACACTAAAAACACAGAGTGACCCGTCCTTAACCAGCCAATAAAAACAGAGTTTGTAACCAGCCAATAAAAACAGAGCTTGAATTTGAATCAGCCAATAAAAACAGAGCTTGAATTTGAATTTCAGCAGAGCCTCCCCCTCAGAGCCATATATGGCTCTGAGGGGGAGGGATCAGAATGCTTTGCCTGTTGAAAATTTTTCTAAGTTCTGCACTCTACAGAAAGTTACACATAGCACCTTTAATGTTGATATGTGTGTCGGTCATTTGAGGATGTTGAATGTAAGAGTAGCAACAGTCTTAGGAGCTTTGAAGCAGATTTACTCTTCTTTGTTTACTTTGTACAATACTGTACTGTACAGCTTAAAGTGTTTGCGCTGGTGCCAGAGAGACTTTTGTCATTCAAGAGCTTCCATACATTGGGTCTGTGTGTGTAAGAATTATCACTAGAAAGCATTACCGTCATCCATCAAGTACATTATTTTATCAACTAAAATTATTGAAGTTCCATGATTTGGTAGACTATAATATTTTATCAGTTATGTATAGAGCTCAAAATAATGCATTACCTTTAAATATCCAAATGCACTTTGTTAAAAGACAAAGTTGTTATAATCTTAAGGGAACAGAGTTGTTTGTAAAACCACAATTCAGAACCAGTTTGAAGGGACGTTCTACCTCAATCCAGGGAATTAGATTATGGAATGGCTTGGAGAATGTAGTTAAAAATGCCAAGTCAATGTTTACATTTAAAAAAATGATCAAAACAAATGTGTTAAAAAAATATATGTGAAATAACGTAATGTGTATTGTATTAGTTAGAAAATTAGAAAGAGTTAGTCATTTTGTACTGTTAGTTAGAAAATTAAAAAGAGTTAGTAATTTTGTACTGTTGGTTGAAGAATATTATTGTTTAACCTGACTGTTGGAAAAAGTTGGTTGAAGATTATTATTGTTTACATGGTTTGACTACTGTTGTTTAATCTGATTGTTGGAGATAAGGGGCAGATATAATAAGATTTATTCTTCTTTCTGCCACCTTTCATTTTTTTACATTTTGTACACTATCATTATGAGATTGCCTTGTATTGTTTCTTTTGTAAAAAAAATGAACAAATTTAATAAACATAAACATAAACTAACGTTTGGCACAAAAACAATTTTGAACAGCTTGTATACCTTGGATCTCATGAGTCATATACAAGTCATCATGACAGGACAAACTATGATGTGTTTTGGGTCTACAACGTGTCAACATGGTGATGGTGCTGAAGTTGTTGCTGCTGCCAATAAACAGGTTTTAGGTGTCTGAGCCCATGTACCTCCACGGGTGCAACCTTTGCCACTTCCTTGTACCTACAAGAAATCCCAGGAGTGAAAAGTGTACTCATGCAATGAAGCTTGATAAAACCATTCCCTAAAGCTGTTAACCATTGAAACGGACGGTTCAGATTGTTTGAAACAGTGTTCCCTAGAGATAAATTCTTAATATATTTCCAGATACCATAGAATCAAAACCTTTTATCATGAAAGAAACATCAGTAAGGAACATCGTCCTTCAGTCAGGAAGCTTTTATCGACCTGAAGGAACACTTTAATTGTAAAGGAAAATTGTTCCATCTAGTTTAAAAACTGAAAGTTATGCACCATAACTCATGTTCCCTGAAGGAAGGGACTGAGGTGCAACATATGCTATGGGAATTGCGCCTCCGCGCGATTACCTGAAGGAATACATTCACGCCTTTACGGCAGGGGCGTCGCACCAGAGGCCCCGCCCTCTGGGTACTTAAGCCGCTGACGCCCATCCATCATTCTCCAAGATGCACTTCACCGAGCATTCAGCATTGAAAAGGGCCAAGTATGTTGCACCTCGTTCCCTTCCTTCAGGGAACATGAGTTATGGTGCATAACTTTCAGTTCCCTTTCAGTCATGTCTCTCGGTGCAACATATGCTATGGGAACTAGTGCATTAACAGAGTACCCGAGTTTTCGACAGATCGAGTGCTTTGACTTCTATCGAGGCTTTTTTGTCCACCTCGGGTACCCGTAGTACGTCACATTTCACAGCGCGCGAGGTAGCTTTTAGTTAGACGCTACAAAATGGATTCCTGTGTGCGCACGGATGTTAATGGAGCAGGCCGTCTTGTCAAAAAGGTAAAACTGTTTATAATTTTATAAATTGCGCTACTCATTGAATCATCCTGTTGATTTTCTTTGCTCTGACCACCGTAGTAGATTGTGACAGCAGGGGGCAGTGTTGCATTGCAGGTCACATATATAACACGGCCGAAACGGCGTCCTTTCTCTCGTTTCACAAACAAAAAGCAGCAAATATTCATCTCTCTAGCTATTAAAAACCTATAAACACAATCTCTAAAAGTAAACCTAAATTGCACAGCACTGCAGGCGTGGTACGGTGTGGCTGTGGCCCCATTTGTTTTTTAAGTTTCGGTTCAGCGCCTTACTTTCACTTTTAATATTAATATTAATAACTAATAGTTTTGTTTTTCCTGTGACTTATCTGCAGTATGATAAATGATAGGAGCATAATAAATGCTCCCAATGTTTTGTTGGTCTTTTTTTTCTTTTTGTAAAGACGTTTTTTATGCATTTATATTTATTTATTTATTTTGCATCATAAGACACTGTGACGTCATCGGCTACTCGAGTGCCGTTCGAGTTTTTTTATGTTAATGTCGAGGTTAAAAATTATGTACTCGTTCAACCCCTATTGGGAACGTAATTCAATCACGCCCTTGAAATGCTCAGTAAAATGCATGCTAGTGTGAACGTCTGCCTCTATTCAGCAGGCATCTCAAGGCTGCTTTCTACTGTATGTTAGAAGGGACAGCCTGAGTGACATCACACGCAGTAACATCCAAACTGTAATGCTTTGCAAAAGTGTTTAATGAGCTCCAGTTCGCAGTAGCACAAATGTCTGCAACTGGTACACCCTTGAACAGTGACCACGAGGTGGCCAAGCCCCGAGTAGAGTGAGCGCGCACTCTAGAGGGCACCTGTTGACCTTTGCTACTGTACGCCCTTTTTATGGCCTCAGTCACCCAGTGTGAGAGGCGCTGCTTTGATAGGGCCTTTCCGGTAGCAGGTGCTGCAAAGCACATAAACAGTTGATTTGTTTTTCTCCATTCGGCTGTTCTCTGCATGTAAGTGCTTAAAGCCCCCATGGGGCAGAGAGCCTTCAGCCTTTCCTGTTTCTGAGTGAGGACAGGAGCAGGTGGAAAAGAAGAGAGATCAAAGTCCAGACTTCTGTGGTTTACAGTCAAGACCTTGGGGGTATATGTGGGATTAGGCCTTAGTGTGACCTTTGACCCATCAGGGGCGAACCTGGTACACATTGGGTGTACAGACAAGGCATGGAGGTCACCCACACGTTTCGCCGAGCCAAGAGCCAGCTGAGCGGTCTTATAAGATAATAAATCTATCTTAATGTCGCTCAGTGGTTCGAATGGGGGATCACAGAGAGCCCCCGACTAAGATCTCATCCAGGGGTCAAGATCCTGCTGGGGGGTCTCTTCCTCAGCATGTCCTTCATAAATCTTATTATGAGCGGGTGCGCGCCAGGCGTCCTACTCTCCTAGCCTTCGTGACAGGCCGAAATTGCTGATAGGAACACCTTAATTATTGAAAAAGAACAACCTTTCACAAGCAAGTCCTGAAGAAAGGTGAGGAGCTGAGCCAGGTCACATGAATAAGAAATAATATTTCTTTCTGCGCACCAAGCTTAAAAAATACGCCACTTCCGGGCGTAAAGAGACTAAGTTGACCTAGCTCGTGCAGTTTGAATGGTATTTACCACATTTTCTGGCAGACCTGAGGCCACCAGCTTGTCCCTTTCCACCACCAAACTGAAATTTGACACAGCTCTCAGCCTAAGTGGCGAGACTGCTCCTTCTGGTGGCGTGGAGGATCCCTGTAGAGGAGCAGGTGGTAGAACCAGCTCTCCCTCAAGGCCCCTAACTCCTGTGGTCCCTTGAAGGTCAATCACATTAGGGAGAGGACCTTTCTGCAGATGTACCACCTTACTGCTCTGATCAAGAGTGTTTGGGGGCAAAGGCAATCTGTTGTCATTATTAGACAAAAGTGGGACAGAATGTCTGCTTTTCCTCTTTTTGTTGGGGGTCATGGATCGGAGGGGTTGCAAGTTTTGTAAACGAGCAGATCTCTTGGCCCCAGCCCGTTTCCTGGTTGGGCCTGGTTTACTGGTCTCCAACCTTAAAAGGGTCCTGGAGCCCGACAAACCACCAGTGGGCTGTGTTTCACCCGGTGGGGGTACGTCGTTCAAGAGCAGAACTAAGTCAGCACATTGAGCGCGATCCCGCGCTACAAGATCACTGCTTGAGCATTGCGTGTCGCCTATCACGGATAAGGGGGCAGCTTCAGCATGAGAATGTGGAGATGGTCCTTTGTGCTGAGCAGCAGTGGTGTCAAAAGTATTCACATTCATTACTCAAGTAGAAGTATAGATACTGGGATTTAAAAATACTTCTGTAGAAGTAGAAGTATCAACTCTAGCTTTTTACTCAAGTAAAAGTAAAAAAGTACTGGTTTCAAAACTACTTAAAAGTATAAAAGTAAAAGTAGCGTAAGAAAAAGCAACAACAAAGACAAATGCTTAGGCCGCACCACACATACTATTGTATAAAACCCCACCTCCCCCACAAAAATCATTTTTTTAGACTAGATTATATTATATTGTTAATGTTGAAAAACTAGGGGTGCACTAAGCTACCTGTCTTAACTGCATATATGCCCATTGAAAATAGACACATTTAAATGCAAATTTAAATATATTAAAATAACCATATAGGGGTATTATTGAGCATTACCATATGTTTCATGGAGTCACAATGTGACTGTAATTACTCTTCCTGGCCGCTATAGAGGCGCTGTTGACTCTTAAGGCCGCGTTGACTACCGCTAATTCCGTTAGCTTGAAAACGAAGACGGTGAAAAATCAACTTTTGGGATGAGTTTTAGCCTGGATGTGACAATCGCTTAAACAAACGTTCTGTTAAGAAAATAATCGATGTGTTTAAAATGTTTAGAAAAGGTTCTGTGAACTTTTAGATATTAAATGCACCGGACTTTTTCCTTTTTTTCTATCTGGCTGACGTCACTACGTCGATGTGTCGTTTGTGTTGCATTTAGGGACGTGCGTGCAGTCGGACGTTTGTGTTCTCCCGAAGTCTAAACGCTCTAAAACCCCTTTAAATATCTCAAAACACCGCGGTTAAACAGTTTCTGACGATATTTCATGCATAGAACGAACAAGTCAGACAATCTGTCAGTATTGTGCTAACAAAACTGAAATTTGACGACCAGCACCGCGTGTCACGTGATCGCTTTGAATCGATCACAGCACATAAACAGACGCCATGAACGTAGCGTCACCTTATCACAAATGTAGATTCTTTTTCAACTCATAAGACGCTTAAATGCACCCCAAAAATTCTGTAAACGTATCGTTTCACATCCGAACAGTTATACCAAGCTGCGCCCAGTAAAAATAGCTCAATAAATGTCGCCCACACGGACTTTTCCCGTATTTAGCAACACGTCAGAGCTAATGGACCGAGTCAGAACCTCGATCCGACAGCTTCAGACACTATTATTCCTGCTTAAAATGTAACGAAACTTTCAGCTTACCTCAATACGGCAAAATGAAAGAAAAGTAACGAGGCTATTTTTAAAAAGTAAGGAGTAGAAAGTACCAGTAATTGCGTGAAAATGTAAGAAGTAGAAGTATAAAGTAGGCTGAAAAATAATTACTTTACTAAAGTATAGATAACTAAAATTTGTACTTAAGTAAAGTAACGAAGTATTTATACTTCGTTACTTGACACCTCTGCTGAGCAGACTTTATATTGGTTGGTGACAGAGAGCTCAGTCCTCTTCGATTAAAAGGAAGAGGAGTCTGATTCAGCCCTGGCTTGTTTACACACACTGCAGTTTCATCACAACTGCCTTTGTGAACGTGTGAAGCTGGTGTTAGCCTGCAGGCTTCTGCCGTGCCCCCCCCCGTCCCTTACTGGGAACCATTGAATAGGTGGCCAGGAAGGTGGGTCGTCAGATTCTGTCGGTGCGCACCCCTGGAGCGCGGACGTGTCACGGGTTTGTTTGGTTTGTGTATTGTCCGCCCCGTGGTTTACAATGGAGCGGGGGCCGGAGCACGTGACCCCCCCTCACCTGTCTCTGGGATGAGTGTCTCTGGGCCTGTCTGTTGTAGATAGAACCAAGGCATCCTACTGGGGTTTATTGATTAGGCTAACACCCCGTTAGCCATGAGGGAGGGGGGGGATGGCCCCTCCCTTTATGTCAGCTGACAGGACAGAGGGAACCATTCTGCTGATGTTATTGTGTTTGTTGTTGTTGTTTTGTGAGTCAAGAAAACAGAGTGGCTGTTTTTTTAGCTTTATTTGTACTTATGTGTAACAACATATTTGGCTTTATGTCACTCACAGCAGAAAGAACATGATTTATGTCTAAAACAAAATCACCAGCTTTTTGTACCGTGCTACAAACAAAGTCTGGACGTGAAAAGATCATTTCCCGTACCGCGTGGGCGGGTGATCGTGTAAAGTCTAGAAGCTGTCCTGGTTCATCAGGCACGCTTCTGTTTGGTGTCCCGATTCGTTGAGGAGGTTCTGTACCTGTCCGCCTGGCAGGGAACAAATCTGTTCTTACTCCAGGCATGTTCTGGTCCAGCTTGGTCTGAATTCGATCCAACGCTTTTCCAAAAAGTCCCGTCGGTTCTATCGAATGGTGGAGAAAAGGAACTTTCTGTCCCTCCAGGAGGTCAGTTAAGGTTATCCACAGATGGCGTATTGCGATGACCACCTCCGCCATTCCTCTGCCTTGTGCAACAGCTGCTGTCCCCATCATGCGGAGCACAAAGTCTGTTGCCCTGCGGGCTTCATCCAGCAGCTCCGCGGCAGCTTCCTTGTCTGTCGTTACCTGGAGCTCCTGTAGTTTTTCAGCCAGGTAGGCTTGCATCATCGCGGACGCGTTCATTGCACGTGCCACGAGACCCTGAGGTCTGTAGCATTTCTCGAGCAGAGAAGCCGAAGCTCGACAGGCCTTGCTGGGGAGAGTTGGTTTTGTCCCGGATGACTTTGGAGCCAGATGAGATGCTAGCGTTTCCTCAATTTGAGGCACGTTGGCTATTCCCACTTCATCCATCCCGTCCACGTCGAGAAACTGTGAGAGTGGAAGTAGCATGGGAGATCTGTGCTGAGACCAGGTGCGAGTCAGTTCTGTGAGGAAGTCCAGAAAAACGGGCATCCTTTGCCTCGTGGCGGCTTGCTACTTTGAGTAAAAATAATTTCCTGCCAACCTCGTGACTTGTTGACGAGGTGGAGGCTCCAGCCATGGGATCTGCAGTGCGTCCGCTGCTCTGTGACACAAGTCGAACAGAGCAGGGATGGAAAAGTCAGTCTCCGGGAGCACAGGCACCGGGGTGCGGGAGAGGTCTTCTCCCTGTTCCCCGTAACCGACGTCGGCGTCGTCCGCAGAAAATTCACCTGAGGCTGAAATCGAGATCTCGTCCTCGTTCATCATGCCTCGACTGTCAAATTCGACTGTTAAGTCCACCATGGGGGCTAGTACATCTGGGTTGTCACCCCATTCGACTCGGGTGCAGTCGTCCAAAGCCATGCTCTCGCGCTCCGGTGTGGGAGTCAGAGGCTCGGTAGTGTCCGGGTCTGCTGGTACCGCAGCAGCCCCCATGGCCTTTGTGACGAAGTCCGCCCGGTGCCTTCTCACCGCCTCCTGCATCTGGCTGCAGTGTGGGCAAGACTCGGGTGCGTCCAGCGCCATGTTCGCGTGCAACATCCCCAAGCAGACGGGACAGGCCTCGTGGGTGTCCGTCGCTGAGAGGGAAAAACCGCATCCGCTGGGGCAGGCGCGCGAGGGTGGGCTCGCCGCTCTGCTGGTCTTTTTTGGAAGTCTTGTCTTTCGCTTTGCTTTCTCCGGAGGCATGTCCGAGATAAGACGAGCGAGTCCTTCCAAGATCTTTTTTCTCTTTATTTGAGATGTCTCCTCCATCGCGTCGCTTTCGCTGGCTAGCCTGCTACGAATTAGCAGAGGTAGCAGTGTGACACAGTTAGCGCCGTCGAGCGAAGCAGTCTGCGGAAAGAGGAGAAGAAAAAACTTTGGGGTTAAGGAAAAATGTGCCGGACTAGCTTTCGCTAGTCCAGCAGTACGCAGGAATAATTCTCTGTGCGCTCTGTGTAGGGAGCAAGCTCACCTCCAGTCGAGCAATGAAGCAGCAGAGAAGTCCCGCGAAGAGAGAGTTCAGGTTTAAGCGAGGTGAAGGGCAATAAGGGATCGATGGATGGGCGTCAGCGGCTTAAGTACCCAGAGGGCGGGGCCTCTGGCGCGACGCTGATGCCCTTGCCGTAAAGGCGTGAATGTATTCCTTCAGGTAATCGCGCGGGGGCGCAATTCCCATAGCATATGTTGCACCGAGAGACATGACTGAAAGGGAACTGTAATTTCCTTTGCATTAAAGATTCCTCTAGTGTTTGGGCCCTACAGAAAGACTGGAGACATCAGTGCTTGGTCCACCACAGAGAGATCCTACATTTACTGGGATTGAAAAAACCCATACTGAAGACCTGTTCCAGCATCAAACTAGAAGGCACAATCTTTCATCCACCAGTTGGACTTACACTGGGTCATGCTTGTGTTACCCACTTGAGTGGCCTTTGGACCAGGAGAAAACAAACCCTCACATGATTCTAAGGTCAATCTTTCATGCAACACCCCGCCCCTTTTTGAGATTATGGAAAAATCTCACTAGTATTTATGTTTGGCATCTAAAAAGCAACTAAATGTTTTCAGTGAAATTTTATTTTTCAGTGCTTAAGCAGACAAATCACAGCAAAGACTCCACTGGATTGTGGGCATTGCAAATTGTAAGGAGGGAATGTTTAAGCTCTTTCAAGATTTCAGAAATTATTTGAATTTGAATAGGAAAGTAACAACCAAAGATTGGACATCACATCACTGATCAACTTGCAGTCAAGAAATAAGAAACATGATTTACACTGCTCTCCCAGTTCAGCACTCATGCCACACTTGTATTCCCCGGGTGTCTGGGAACTTTGTACCTGTAGCTGGTCCAAAACGTTTGCCTACATGGGACGTGACTACTCCCGAATGGCTGAATCAAATGTGCAAGAAGGAAACCAGGAAAGAAAAAGAAGTCAAGGATTGTGGCTGGCAAGAGCAAAAAAAAGGTTGGTGAAAAACTGGTACAGTATTTTTTGGACTATAAGGTGCACTTAAAATCCTTTAATTTTCTCAAAAATTGACAGTGAGCCTTATAATCAGGTGCACCTTATGTATGAATTATGGTTGTGCTTACTGACCTTGAACCGATCTTATGTGGTTATTGTGAATGGGTTGAATAAAATTGGACTTTTCTGACTGTTTTGTTTCGCTTAATGCGCCTTATAGTCTGAAAAATATGGTATTCAACCTGGGCTGGTAATATAAGGAGGAATCAGATTTCAAAGGATCAATTGTGAAACCAAGACAAAAACTAATATCCCTAACCTCCAAATATCCTATCCCAAAACATCTGTTCTCCCTGTCGATCATTCCTTGACAACTGAAATAAGGCAGATGATCCAGCCCAACCAAGACACAGCAGGCAAAACTTAAGAAACACTTCCCATCACAGATGTCAGGTTCCACCAAACCTACAAAATCTGGGTCAATGAAAATACATAATTCATCCCTCTGCTGAGAATTTCAGGGCCCTCAAAGTACTGAAGTCCAAAACAAAGACAGATTGGGCGCCCAGGGTCATAAACCTACAAAAAAATGCAGAAGAGCCAGCAAAAAAAGTTCACAACAAAATTAAAAATTAACTAATTAATTAATTAATAACTCCATCCATCATGTATACCCGTTTCTTCCTTTTCAGGTCGTGGGGGTCAGTGGGGCCCATGTCCAGCTATCACTGTGTGAGAGGTGGGGGACACCCTGGACAGGACCTTAGAAAGTACAAGATGGCTTTAACACACTGTTTATGTGTAAATGTGGAAGCAAAAGACATCTTGACCTACCGAAATACTTACTCTTCACCTCACCCCCAACCTCCCCAAACGTGCACCCAACAAAGTGATGTATTTGAATGAACTAATGCGTTCATAGTGTCATCATTAGCAGACAGACATGTCCGAGTTGTGCACGTGATCAACTTGCCACTAGCAGAGAAAGAGGCAGGGAGTGTGTGCTGCAGGGAAAATGTTGCAACCCACTCAAAACTGAAAAAAAACTTATACCGTATTTTCACTGCCCCAAAGAATACTCTGCAATAAAAAAGCAGCACATGTTGTAAATAAATAATCAAAGAGTTAAAATACTATTGTTTAATGTATATAAATGGACTATTTATGTTTCTATTCAAATGATAGCTGGACATGGGCACCAGTGACCCCTGCAACTCAAAAAGGAAGAACCGGGTAAAGATATGATGGATGTGGATGTGAGATTTGTTGCTTTTATTGAAAACAAAGCATGAATTTGAATTCTAAAATGCTGAAATGTTTTTAAAAATGTGCAACATGCAAATTTAATAAACTTTAATTTGAACATTTTCAAACTTTACATTTTAATTGTTTTACAGCTTATGTTGCCATCTGAAATTAACGTGAGACCTGAGGCCATGGTCTTGAGCCTCTGGATTTTTACTTCACTTTAGTAAAGTATGTAATTTTAAAAAAAAAAGTAAAAAAAACACGTGTGCAGACGAGGTGAGATGGTTTGAATCTCATTTTAGAAATAATAAAATGGATGTGTTTCTACCTTATTATTTACATAACCCGTCTAATTCTTGTTTACTGCAGTCATTAGGTCTCAGAGGCACTTTGAGATATAAGGTGGAATAAACAGAACGTTCTGTCTGATCAAGATACTCAAAGCTCTTTACAACACAGTCTGTGTCCTCAATGACCCATTCATACAGCACTCTACTAGAACTGTACAAAGAATAATCAGTACTTTATCACATTCATACACTGATGGGACACACATCTGAGGCAATGAGGGGTTCAGTGTCTTGCCCAGGGACACTTTGGCATGTGACTGCTGGTGGAATCGAACCCCCAACTCTCCCATTGGAGGATGACTGCTCTAACCACTCAGCCACAGCTGCCCCAATAAATCTAATAGAATATCAGACAATTGAATAGAAATGCTATATTTGCTTTGTTTTATATCAAACAATGCTTAGTTTAAAAAACGTTTCCTACTTTATTTAAACGATACAAACATAAAGATATATAATATTTGATCAATAACACATTTTTT
>JBBPBX010018456.1:0-19871 GCA_038048925.1 Garcialebias charrua | reverse complement strand
TTTATGTAAATAAACCAAGTATTACAATGATATGTTACCTTTTCAATTTGTTTCATTTGTTTCATTGAATCAATGTAATAAACAGAACCTGAATATGTAATTCAAATAAATTATATTAAAGAAATTATTTACTTGCAAGAAAAGTATCAACATTCTTAATGCAAAACAATATTAAAAACAAAAATGACACATTATGCCTTCTATTTAACACAAATATTATTCTGACATCTCTGACTTGACAAATCTTCACACTATTTATTTTTTATCTTGTTTTGATGCTACAGGGGAGAAATACAGTGGTGATCTGCCTAATTTGAAGGCATTGTTTCTCCTACCATTATACACGGAGGGTGCACTGCCCGGTCAACAGAACCGAACGCCCTGTCTACCAAACCAAACTGAACTGCCCCCGTGATTTTTTTTAACGTCAATTTTAAAGAACCTTGTATTCATCTCTATCATAGACATCTTCAAAGTTATGTTTAAAAATGTGTTTTTATTGAGGTTAACTTTTACATTACTAGGACATTGGTCCAATTGTTAATTTAATGTTTAAACAGTTTAAAGTTAATTTCTCATTTATTTTGTCTTAATTTTGCAGGATTCCTTAAAGGTTCAGTATGTAATTTCTGGAACACGCTGGAACTTAGGAAAATTTTGAACAGAGACACGTTTCTGGTCCCTCCCCCTCAGAGCCATATATGGCTCTGAGGCTTGCTCTTGCCCTGGCCCTGCTGAAATTCAAATTCAAGCTCTGTTTTTATTGGCTGGTTACAAACTCTGTTTTTATTGGCTGGTTAACGGTGGGTCACTGTGGCTTTTTAGAAATGCTTTTAGAGAAGCAAGGGGACAATAGTTTTTTTCAGAGATTACTTGTCTAAAATCAGTATGTCAGGAGGTAGTAACAGAGGGAAGAAATATGTTAAAAATATGTTGTTAGAAAAGTTACATACTGAACCTTTAAAGAAAAGCTGGAATCAGATTATGATTTTCTAAAAGTTGCCAAATCCCCAGTTCTATTTAATATTTTTTCATCTTTCTGAATTTCCATATGTGATAACTGCTTCTATTTTCTTAGCTTTTTTTGCTAGAAAGAAAAATGAGCAATTGAATTTAGCCAGTCATTTTATTCTCTGCTCTGAATCACAGTCTCTCTTTGTTACCTCGCCACCCACCCAGAGATAATTCAATAACCTCTGTAAATGAGCTCTGTGGGTACATGCGTGTGTGTTTGTGCCTATAATGTTGTGTGCCTTTACACCCACATGCACTGCCTTAGACGGCATTTTCAGGACAATCAAGGGTCATAATAATGATAATTACTCCAATTATTAAATTTAAAAGACATGACTCATACACCGATTGTCTGTGTGTGTGTGTGTGCGTGCGTGCGTGCGTGCGTGCGTGCGTGTGTGTGTTCATGGCCCCATGTTAAACTACTTGCACTACACTGCCATTTCTCACCTCTCAACCTCTAGATTGGCTAAAAAGGGAGCAGATGTTTTTTTTTCATTCAACCTTTATTTACTGTATACAGGTTAGTCTCATTGAGCCTCGGGGACTCATTTACAAGAAAGTCCTGAATGTGTGTATGTGTACTGTGCACGTACTGTGCAATACTAATGTGTATGTTTACTTTGTGTTGTGAAGAACACCAGCTCTCTTTCATGAACTGAAGGACCACCAAGACTATTATGTGACTGTGTGTGTATATATGTGTGTGTGTCTGCTCACAGCATGCAGTTGGCATCAACAACAATAACAAAGCAGACATTTAGTGTGATTTAACAGAGGGCTGTTGCATATTAAACTGTAAATTCTGTGAGTTGGGAGTTGGGGCACAGATGAAGTGATCAAGTCCGACAGCTTGCTGAGCTGTGGTTGTCACTGATTTCCCCCCACCCCCCTACTCCCCGTCCTCAGGACAAACAGTGCCATCTGCCACAGGCAATGCCAGCTTGGCAGTCCCATCCCAGACTGAACCAGAGGGGGCAGAAGAGCTCCAAACAATTCAGTGTAGGATACAAGATCTCTGTGCAAGTGTAATCTGAATCTGAGTGTACTCTTGAGGGAAACTGAATGTTTTATTTTTTTACAAGTTCTTGGGGATTTGTACATGAACCATTGAGCCTCGAGGACTCATTTACAAGAGAGACCTGGCTAAAAGGCTGCATTTCTCATGTTTGACTGGTTCCAGGTTTTGTAGATATGACATTTATATTCTGTCCTTTAACAGATCCTCCAACACCACCATGCAGTTCATGAGATCTCCTATATTGCCAAGGACATCACAGACCACAGAGCCTTTGGCTACGTCTGTGGGAAGGAGGGGAATCACCGCTTTGTGGCCATCAAAACTGCACAGTCGGTTAGTACACAGTTGTCTGTACACTATAGTGCCTAAAAGTAAACAGTTTTGAAGTTGAAAGAAAGTTATAATATTTTAAAAATAAATCACACAAATTTTAAATGACAATAAAATATTTTAAAAATGTACTCCAGCATTTTCCATGATCACCCGGAAAAATGTAATGCCATCTTTGACAAACAAACAAAGGATCCCAAACAAAGTAGTAAATTGTTAGGGCATGAGTATGGATACCTTGTAGGTGACATGGTTTACTGAAATGCAATTACCGGTAATTGTGAAAACTGAGTAAAAACTATAATAAGCATTTCATTCTTCACCTTTCCAAAGACAAGTAAGTTTAAGCACCAGCATAAAAATTACAACCCAGAGTGGGATGAGACATGTTCACCTATTTTCAGCAACTTGAAAAACTGTCCCAAACTGCCCACACATTCAGCGGAATGTAGACTGTGGAAATGAAAAAAGGCAATAAAAATAAGCAAAAAAGACAGAACTAAGTGAAAAAGACTACATAATATTTAAGAGTCCCTTCTCATAAAATAATAAATAATATTGTTATGTGTTGTTATCATTGTATGTTCCCATACAATAGTGAAATTAGTTCTCCGCATTTAACCCATCGCACCTGGGAGCAGTGGGCAGCTATGTAGGTGCCTGGGGAGCAAATGAGGATTTGGTGTCTTGCACAGACACAACATGTGGAAATGGCTGGGGATCTAACCTGAGGCTTTCATGTCCCTGGTCAGCTGCCCTCCCTGTACCCCATCTCACCCCCAATATGTACTGTGAGCATACATATACATACTCATATATACTGTGTCAGCAATATTATGATATTAGCAACAATCTGCTACTGATTTATATGCAACAGTGCCTTTATGTTCTCATAATAGAAATACAGTACAGACTTTTACACAGCAAAGTTGCCAAATTCTACTTTCAAATGACAAGAATGGAGGGAAAATCTATTCTCACCAATCCATGTTATCAGTCTGGTCATTGGACTCAGTCATGGAGATCTGCATGATCAGAATCCACATATGACAGAGTTCTCATTTGATTCCTGAGATCCAGCTGTTGGTTCAGGTTCATAATGGTGTAGCTGAATATCTATTAGACCCACAGCATGCTCGAACTTTTCTTCAAATTTGACCAATTATTTTGCCTCTATTATCACTGATCAGTTCAACACTTGTTCTTCTCAAGGGTGGGACATCTCCTCTCTGTCTCCGCTTTGCTTTTGCTTTGTCTTGTCTGTGAAACTCTCTGAGAGCCTCTCTTCAAAATCTTCTGAATCATAACTATGGACTTCAATTTTGGTCAGTTGGTCCCTCAACACAACTGATAACATTTCTTCAAAAAGAAGACAGGTTTTAGGCAAGCCGATTTGCCCTGTTGGCATGCACTCAGCTGAATATCTCATCGACTTGGAAGACATGATGACGTGTCTATCTCTGCTGTCATCTGTGGATCTTAAGGACTTACCGGTAATTGGATTTATGATAACTGGTTCCTGCTTTTTGGATTTGGCTAATTCCTGGTCTATCAACATAAAAGGAAGACGTCGGCGGCTAATCTGGACCTGGTCAAGCTACCTGCCTTATATGATGGCTTGGTTCATGTCTCGAGAACCCAGACTTTTGGCTGGATGGTTTAGATCTCAGGGATTATTTCAGGCACGTTCCATTGGTGTGGTCATTTTAAGTTGGACATTTTCGGAAGTGAGTGGACCGACACAGACTGAAGGTAGGTGTCATTAAAGTTCTGCTTGTTCCCAAAACAATCGTGTTTATCTGACATTTGGCTCCCCGACTGGCCTTGATAGGCCGTCTTACCTCAACACGCCTGAGAAGTTTTGTAAACCAGATGCTCTCATCCCCCTCCCAAACCTGCTACTGAGGAATTCCACGGACTTTTCAGAGGAGCACAGCTGAATAAACGTTCTGTCATCATTTCTGGACTCTCGCCTCTGGCCGAATTTGGCAGCCCCCCCCACCACCACCACCACCAAAAATGAGTGTGCAAAGATCTATGAGCTGGCTGCTCAAACCGCCTTTGAGTCCCCCCTGCCCTCTGCATAATGTCGGCGTCATTATGTGCTTGTGTGCAAGACTTTTTTTCATTGCCACATTTTTAACCTTCCAACAGAGATCAAAAATGCGTTAGGAATTTTTTTGTCTCCACTTTCACCACTTTTATTGTCTGTCCAACAGATCTCACTTGTAAATTAGTCTTTGAGGCTCAATGTGATTTATCTGTTTAAATAAAGGTTGACTGAATGAATGAATGAATGAAAATGAAACAATGTGGTCCTTGCTCTTTGCTCTACTGTATTTTTCAAATTAAATTTGGTTCAGTTTATTTCTATAGCTCTGAGTCACAACATAAGTCATCTCAAGGCAATGTACAGAAACAGTCACACACATGAAAAGCCAGTTAGTAAGTTATCTTACTAACTACTACTACTACTTCTACTTCCAGCTCTGAACGAGGCAGCAGCTTTTCTCCTCAGCTCCTTCCCTCTCCCGACTTTTCCTCTCCCTGCTTGGCTACTTTGTCTACAGTCTTCGGTGTTCACTCGAACGCAAATTGAAGATGGATCTGGTTTCGTGGGCTATCAACTCTATTGATAAAAAAATTCTACAAAACGGTCAGGTCCTGGGGAACCGGCTTGCCCATCGCAGACGCATCCAGCTGGATATATCATGGATTCCTGGGGGGAGTGGAAGATGTTATGCCTATCTGTGCTATCGGTCGAAGATGTGGAAGATTTATTCATAATTGGATTTATGATAGCAGGTGCTTTGCTTTTTAGCTTGTGTGGAGTTCTCTGCTGATTGGAAAATCAGGAAGACTTCCACGGCAATCACCGCGCTGACGAAGCTCCCTTCTCAAAACGAGTCTTTGATCCGAGCTGTGACCTCCATGAATCAGCTGCTTTATGAGCTGAACCGCAAAGTGGAGGCGGCCACTGAGGACCGCAGACCACCGGTAAGGTTTGGAACTTGTACGCAGCCAGGAGGGTCACATCTGGGGGAGGACTCATAGCTTGGGTCGGTGAAAGCTTCCCATAATTTGGAGTGTATTGGATTTCGGATGCCCATCTGGACTCAAGACTACAGGAAAGTACACTGTGAGCCTGACCTGAAGATAAATCATGCTAATCTAATCAGACTTCCCAAGCAGCCTTGGACAGGCTGACTACAAAATTATCGGAGTCTGAGCAACTGAAGACTGGAACTACTGTCGCAACCCCCCCCCTCCCCCTCCCCGGAGAACTTTCTGTGTGCTCTCAGTCAGATAAGGCTGGCTGGTCCCATCTGCAGAACTGTGGCTAATCTGAACAGAGCTCATGGACTTAATCTCACTGCTTCGATCTCAAATGCAAATGTGATTTGTCTTAACTGTTGCTTGCTAGTAGAGTTTTTTGTTGTCTCATATGGTGTCTTGTAAGACAAAATGTGATGTCTTTTTTGTAATACCCCTGATTACCCTCATGTTACCTTCCTTTTTTTCCATATCTAAGATTGTGGCGGCGCGGTTTAATTACTGCTGCGGCAGCGTGCACTCGCCCTTATCTTAAGACGGGTGTACGTAATCAATTCCGTTGTTTTGTGCCCCGGTCAGTGGCGTAACTTCTCGCAGGACTAGTATGGACGAATCCCCACCAATGCTGACCTCTAGTGGTCATGTCCCCACCAATATTTTGTTCACATATTTTACTTTTCTGTGCTGTGTATTTCTGATAAAACCCCATTCATGCCGCTGGCTACTCAGAAAGAAAAGAAAAAAGTTTTCTCCGCTTCCCACCGTCAACGAACCCCGACAAAAAAAACAAAAAAAAAACCTGCCGAACAGATGTCCTGTCCAGCAGCGGCTCTGCATTTAGTTAATACGCATGCGCACCATGCGCGCGCCTGCGCAGTTTGCAAGAAGCTCATGGCGCGCAGAGGAGTCGTCTGATTACCCTACACGGCAAAATACGACCAAAAAGTAAGTGATTAAATTGTTTTGGTGCACAGTACTCATGGTGTTATTGTGTATTTACACAGTTTACAGTGTGCATGCGTTTCCTGAACGTAAGTAAGTCGTTTTGATGATGTTTTGCGTGTAATATGTGCGCAACTTCAGGCAGGGCGAAAACTACGTTTGTTTATAATGTGTGAACAGTGCGCGCGAAGTTAGTCTGAGTTTTGTGAATTTAATTTAAACAATATAATCATCCTGCTGCAGAGGAGGGAGGGATATAGGACGAGTTGAAGAAGTGGCTGCAGATTACTTCTACTAGCATATTTAGCTAATCTACTAGCATCTCACGGTGAATCAATGAACAAGCTGAAAACAATCTGAAAAGCTCTGTAACAGGTGGAGCATGTTCTTATTTATCTTGAAACAGACACAGAGCTAAAACCTTAAAGTCCTCCTTCTCTGAGTCTGGCTGTTAGTTTCAACATCAGGTGTAATACAAGCAGGTTGTTCATGATGCAGGGCAAGAGAGGTGGCTGCCACACTGCTGCAATACTGTGGAATAAATGCTGATAATTGTTTTATTAATAACTTTAATTGCATTTGTAATTATAGTGTGCACTTACTATTTTTAGTTTGGAGCAAGCCTGGATAGATTGTTGTACTCAGTGCAGCTCCTAAAGATTAAAGTCCTCTAAATAGCTTCATTTCATTTTCAGAGTTTCTATCGGCCAAACTGTGACATCAGATGCTTAGAAGATGAAAAGTACCTCATTCTTCCCAATGGACAAAGTGGATTCAACCTGCAGGTGAGTAAATGTTGTTAGTTACAAAATATGAATTATTGTGGGAATAGTGCCGCAGATGTCAGAGAAGGTGGGCCTGTGATTGGAAAGTCTCGGGTTCAACTCCTGGTACTGTCAACATCAAAATGTGGGTGGAAAATGTGAAACACCCACACCTGCCTCCACCCTCATTTGCCCCACTCGGGGCCCTTGAGCAAGGCCCTTAACCTCCACCATCTGCTCCGTAAACAAGTCTCTCTTAAAAATGAGTTCTTGTGACTCAGTGAGACTACTCACATTCCACTCCTGTTTGGTGTCAGTCAGACACCATTGCACGACTACAACTGGTCCAAAACGCAGCAGCTTGATTTTTAACCAGTACAGACAAAAGAGAGCACATTACACCAGTCCTGGCCTCCCTGTGGAGGAGGGACACCCAGTTGATGTTTTTTCTTAGTTAATTCTAGATGTTATTAATGTTTTTCTCTTGCATTTGTTGTTGGATGTAACTGGGACCCCGTGTACATAATCTCGTTTTCATCACATGTACCACATGCGGTGCAAATGACAATAAAGACTCACTACTATTCAGTAGCTTTCAACACCAGATGATCTGTGTTTGAACCTGTTTGCTTCACACAGGTTGGTCGTTATATTTATTATCTGCAACGTTTTTATGTCTAAATTCCGTTTTTTTACTTCACTGTGTGTGTTGCCTGTTGTTTGTTTGTTTGTGCAGCACTTTGGTTGGCCTTGTCGCTATGTTAAGCGCTCTATAAATAAAATGGCATGGTATGGTATCTGTATAAATAAAGGGTAAATGAAAAAAGAAATTACATTATGTGACAGATATTTTCAACCTTCATTAAAACATATTGTACATTTATTCTTCCAGCTTCAGCTGACAGACGTGCCTGGAGCTGCAGAGCTGCTCTGGACACCAACAGAACATCTGGAGTTGGACATTTCTTTTGACAAAGACTTTACAGATACACAGATGAAACTCCTCCAGAATTGTTACTTTTCAAACATGCTTCCAGCCTTGGTAGATGAATTTGTTGCAAAGAAGATGCAGCTCTGCCACAAACACTGCATTTTAAAGATATTAAGGTAAGTACATACACAACACATCAAGAGCACTGTATGAAGCTAGGGAGAAAATAACAATCTTAATTGTTGTTGTTTTTGACAAACCAGATTCCAAAAAAGTTGAGACACTAAACAAATTGTGAATAAAAACTGAATGCAATGATGTGGAGGTGCCAACAATATTTTATTCAGAATAGAACACAAATCACAGATCAAAAGTTTAAACTGAGAGAATACAAGATACAAGATACAAGATACAAGAAAGGTTTATTGACATTGCATCAATTTTCACCGATACAGCGTAAGTATGTAATTACAGTCATCCAGGAGAGAGATTAGTGTAACAAGCTGCAGCTGAACAAAACATATTTTATCGATATGTTCTTAGCGCGGCCTACCCATCTGTCCCCAGATGAAGGTCAAAGATAGGAAAACAGGATAAGACACGGGGTTTACAGCGTTGATATTAAAAAAAGATGAATCACGTTTTGTCTTCAAGACACCGCGTGATCCAGTAAAAACCATATCAAATAAAGCACATTTAGTTACAGGACAAGATGCATTTATGACGGCAGGCGGGAGGAAACAGTCTGTGTGTAACAATTCTAGATAAGAAACAGTTCGCTGGTCTCAGAGCTCGGCTCAAACCAAGAATGCACACAGAAACCTCTCGGGGGAGGGGTAGGGGGGCAGCGGGTTCTTCAGCTCCCAGTCTAGGAGAAGATTTGTAGCCTTCAACAGTCCAAGGCCAGAGGCCAGATTAGATTAGTTGCTTTATTTTCCAGTCAGACCACAGTGTTCTTTTACTGCGGTCTTTAAGTCCAGGTTCTGTTCTCTGGGTCCAAATCGCCGAATTCGTGTCAGGTTCCGAGCTAAAAGATCCCTTCCGTATGTGCCCTGTTTGAATCCGAGCGGCTGTAAACGAGTCCACAGTTCACACTGCAGGTCCGCGGCAGCCACCGCTTCTCTCACCGTGTGACACAGCCCGCACAACAGCTGGGAAGGTCCTTCATAGCCTGGATCAAAGCATTTTCGCTGAGCGGAGGTCCTCGTCAGCACGCCAATCGCCGCGGTCCCCCTCAGCCCTTCAGTGGCACGAGCCACCAGTGTCCCAATAAATCACAGAGATTCCACGTCCCCGACAGAAAGAGCGGACAGCTGCATTAGCCTGCTCATAGAGTCCATAATGCAGCTCACCGCCTGCATGTCGATAGGGCGCCCTGGCTCTCCCTGGCCAGTGCGCTTCGCAGAAATTTTTGTTGTCGATAGAATCGATAAGTGAAATAGCCCAGAAGACAGTCCACGCACATAATTCCATTCCAAATTGGTTCGAGCGAGCGCTGAAGAGTTATAGACGAGACAAATGCAGAAGCGGGGGAGGGAATGCAGGGAGATGTAGGAGCAAAAGGAGATGCGACCAGTCCCTGCCGAGAGCGGAAGTAGAAAAAATGTATCATTTTAAGAGAAAAATATGTTTTTTCAAAATTTCATGGCATCAACAAATCCCAAAAAAGTTGGGACAAGTCCATTTTTACCACTGTGTGGCATCCCCCCTTCTTCTTACAACACTCAACAGACGTCTGGGGACAGAGGAGACCAGTTTCTCAAGTTTAGAAATAGGAATGCTCTACATTCATGTCTAATACAGGCCTCTAACTGTTCAATCGTCTTGGGCCTTCTTTGTTGCACCTTCCTCTTTATGATGCACCAAATGTTCTCTATAGGTGAAACATCTGGACTGCAGGCTGGACATTTCAGTACCGGATCCTTCTCCTACGTAGCCATGATGTTGTGATTGCTGCAGAATGTGGTCTGGCATTATCTTGTTGAAAAATGCAGGGTCTTCCCTGAAAGAGATGACGTCTAGATGGAGCATATGTTGTTCTAGAACCTGAACATAGTTCTCTGCATTAATGGTGCCTTTCCAGACATGCAAGCTGCCCATGCCACAAGCGCTCATGCAACCCCATACCATCAGTGATGCAGGCTTCTGAACGGAGCGTTGATAACAACTTGGGCTATCCTTGTCCTCTCTGGTCCGGATGACATGGCGTCCCAGTGTTCCATAAAGAACTTCAAATCGTGACTCATCTGACCACAGAACAGTCTTCCATTTTGCCACACTCCATTTTAAATGACCCCTGGCCCAGTGCAAACGTCTGAGCTTGTGGAGCTTGTTTAGAAATGGCTTCCTCTTTGCACTGTAGAGTTTCAGCTGCAACGGCGGATGGCACGGTGGATTGTGTTCACTGACAATGCTTTCTGGAAGTATTCCTGAGCCCATTCTGTTATTTCCTTGACAGTGGCATTCCTGTTTGAGGTGCAGTGACGTTTAAGGGCCCGGAGATCACGAGCATCCAGTAGAGTTTTACGGCCTTGACCCTTACGCACAGTGATTGTTCCAGATTCTCTGAATCTTTTGATGATGTTATGCACGGTTGATGATGATAACTTAAAAGTCTTTGCTATTTTACGCTGGGTGACACCATTCTGGTATTGCTGCACCATCTTTCTGTGCAACACTGGTGGAATTGGTGATCCTCTTACCATATTGGCTTCTGAGAGACATTGACACTCTGAGAAGCTCTTTTTATACCCAATCATGTTGTCAATTGACCTAAATAGTGTTAATTGGTCTTCCAGATGTTTGTTATATGCTTAATTTCCTTTTTCCAGCCACTTATTGCTACTTGTCCCAACTTTTTTGGGATTTGTTGACACTGAAATTTTGAATCAACATATTTTTCCTTTAAAATGTTACATTTACTCAGATTAAACTTTTGATCTGTCATCTATGTTCTATTATGAATAAAATATTGACATTTGCCATCTCCACATCATTGCATTCAGTTTTTATTCACAATTTGTTTAGTGTCCCAACTTTTTTGGAATCCAGTTTGTAGTATTATTTTCATTCATTCATTCAACCTTTATCTTTATCTTGTAATGCTCTTTGGACAATGCAAGTTGTTGCTGGAAGGTCCTATTTAAATAAAGTTTATTATTGTTATTCCTGTTAATGTCTTTCTGTATCGTGCCTTCTTCCAAAGACTTTTTGTATAAAACTTGTATGCTGATGAAATGAAAATGAAGGTGTTAGTAACATTGTACAATGATCTGACAGGATAAATGCTAACTCAGGGTGTCATACAGCTGTTAAACTGCTACTGAGTGTCATACAGCTGTTACACTGCTAGTAAGGGTGTCATACAGCTGTTGAACTGCTAGTAAGGGTGTCATACAACTGTTATTGTTATTATGACATACACAATTGAAAAAAGTACCGGTACTTTGTCCAAAAAAGCAGATGCAGCATTTTCGATTTCCGTCCCCACCAACTTTCAACACAAAGTTACTCCCTTGGCCCCGGTGCAATGACAATGCCAATAAAGATATATTCTATTCTCTTCTATCTATCTAAGGAAGCCAGTAGATTGCATTGAATCTTCACTTTATCACACCATCCTGAGCAAGCAAAAAGACAACAGTGGAAAGGAAAAACTCCCTTTTAACAGGAAGAAATCTCCAGCAGAATCAGGCTCAGGATGAGTGGCCATCTGCTTTGACCAACTGAGGTTTGAGGAGACAGGAAGGAGAAACAAACACACAGAATGATAGGTCCAGGTGTACTTTCTATAGGAGGAAAGACAAAAAAAACCATGTTGAGATAGAAATTATTACAAATACAAAAAGGTAGAGTAGAGCAAGTAAAGACAGCAGCAGATTGAGGAAATCTGGTCAATTTGTCATGCTGCTTTCTAAGCCTTTAGTAGCATAACTAAGGGATGCCTCAGGAAACCCAAGTCAACCTACATGATTTGTCAAAAAGGAAAGTCTTAAGCACAGTCTTAAAACTGGATGTGTCCACCTCACGGACAGAAACTGGAAGTTGGTTCCACAAGAGAGAAGCGTGATAACTGAAAAATCTTCCTCCCATTCTGCTTTTGGAAACTCGAGGAACCACAAGTAAAGTTGCAATCTGATAAGTGTTCTGTTAGGGAAATATGGAACAATATATAATTTTATTTTTCCTTCTTTTTCTCAAACTGTATTTATAACTAAAGTACAGTACAAACAAGCATATGAACAAAACAATATTGTCCAAAAACGCTAAAAGCAAGTCATTCAATTTTTACATCAAGGAAATGGGCCATTGGAATGTATTATGAAAGTATTTAAAAGAAAAACATCGGAACTTATTATTTTTATATTTTATTTCATATTGATAATTCAGAGCAGAGCAGTTACCATTTTACCTAATGTAAATCACTTTTTGAATGACGTTTGTAGAAACCATTTGATTCTTACCGAATCAACAAGCTATCAGCTACTCCAAGCAGGCTCAAGACAAAATGAATTGCTGTTGTCTTAAAGCAGCTTTAATCTAAAAATAATTATATAATTAAAAGCAGCAATAACAGATAGCAGCAAAAGTGCTAGCAATAGCACTTTTGCTGCAGCTTGTGGCATTTTCAGCAGGAATATCTTGATATTTCTGCAAGTATAATCAAGATGTGCTAACCTGACAGCAAGGCAAAGGTTCACAACATCAACTGCATCCACTGCTATGGAATAATTTAGACTGGAGTTTGAAGACAGAGTGGGAGGTTGCAAATGGTGCCAAATTCATTTTTAATTTGAACACTATGTTTAGTGTCACACTATCTCAGAGAAATCGTGCTCGGGGTTAGAATACCTACCACAGATTTGAAAACACGTTCATCCATAAAGACGCCATTTGTCTGAAAATGTGATGTTTTGTTGTTATCTTAGAGATAACTAGGTGGCATAAAGTAAGTGTTGTTGCTACTCTCTGAGGGAGACATACAGATTTGCAGATTGTCTGAGCTATGTCAAATTATAATTATGATTGAAAATACAAAGTGCACTCTCTCCAGCAATCAGTTATTGAGTGTTTTCTTTAAGTAAAAAAACCCAACAACATTAATGGCAAGCCAGCTAGCAAATCTACTTTACAATCTTAATTATGGTAACAGCAGAAACTTTGATCAGGGCTAGCTGTCAGCTCATAAATTTAATCAAAATTTAACTATTTCTCCAAACTGAAGCCATTCAAAAAGTGATTTACAACAAGTAAGATATTAATGGTTCACAATCTTTCTAAATAATCACTTTATCCTTTTAACAATTGTATGTGTAATACATGTTTGACCAACACTTTGTGTGAAGGTTAGTGTATGCTTCATTAAGGTATTGTTTAAGAGTACAAACCTCTTGACCTCTTGACCATATTAATGTCAGTTTGTGTTGTAAATCAAAACAGATTAACTGTTGCAGCCTTTGGTTTTGTGTATGAGAAAATGTTTTAAGTTTGACCTACAGCAACATACTTTACACGATAGTGAGTACCTCTCTTGGCTCTGATATGATTGTTGCTGCTGCTGTTCTGTGTATGTGCGTGTGTGACTTGCTGTATCTGGTTCTAGCTGGCTTGCTCTGTAGCAATATTGATTTCCTATACTGAGTTTGTGAAGGTTTGAGTGTGTGTCACCAGCTCTAATGGCATATCCATCCTCCTAACTCCATGAACCATGACTCTGTGATTTACACACCCATACACACGCACACACTCATCCACACACCCCCCCCCCCCACACACACACACACACACACACAGAACCAGTGTGTAATCACAAAAGCACGTCTTACTTGGATTCTAAATCTTTTGCTTTTCAAATGCTGCCCACAGTAACAGTGTATCACAAAACTGTTTTCCTTTCTCTACAAAGCTGCCATTTACCCGGGGTGTGCTCAAAGAAAGGCCATATTTATACTTTATTGCTTTTTCAGCATTTGAACTGGCCATCACTAGCACTCAGACAGTTAGTTGTGAAGCAAATAGTGAAGTTTGAAGAAACTTGAAGCTTAGTACTAAGACAATAAAGTTCATGCTCAATAATCCAGGTACCAAATCCAATAATTCTCAGTCAACTCATGGTACTGACTATAATTAGAAAGTATCCACTTCGATGTGAATTAACAAAGCTTCTTTGCCATCCATCCATTATTTTCTTCTTGTTCCGAAAGTGCATTGTGGGTGCAACAGCTTTAGCAGGAGGCTCAGACATCGCTTTTTGCTTTTCCGGGAGGATTTCAAGGTGTCCCCAAGCCAGCCAAGAGACAGTCTTTCCAGCATGCCCTGGGTCTTTCCCAGGGCCTCTTTCCAGTTGGACATGCCCAGACATTTCACTGGTAGGGGTTCCAGGTGACATCCTTACCAGATGACCAAATCAACTCAAGTGACTCCTCCTAAAGTGAAGGAGCAGTGACTTTACTCCTAGTCTTTCCCAGATAACTGAACTTCTCACCCTATTGCTAAGAGAGAGTCCATCTACCCTGCAGAGAAAACTCATTTTGACTGCTTTAATCCAAGATCTAGTTCTTTCAGCCACCACCCAGTGTTCACAACCATAGGTGAGGGTAGGAACTTAGACTAACAGAGCTTTGCAGCTCATTTTCTTTTTTGCCACAACAGGCCAGCTCACAATACTGTGAAAGCTGCACAAATAATTTTCCAAACAACTTGAAGTCTTGCCTTTTTATGACAACAAAGTTGTCATGAAAAGCAAATTTTAAATTCCTTCAGAAATGGCCAGTTTAGGGGTTCAGTCAGAAGTAATTGTCCAGATGACCTGACTGAACTTTGATGGATTTCTTTACCTGAAATATTGAGCATGAACTTTGATGCCTTGAACCACTTTGGCTGTGTTGCCTGGGAGGAGTCGATGGGGGAGAGGACATGGGGAGAGGACAGCCCCCAGAAACCATCTCATCACCAGCAAACTAGGTCCACTGTTAGGAGTGTACCGTTTGGTAGAGAAAACTGTTTGTATGTGACTCCTCAGATTGATGAAGCTCTTCGGATGGAGGGTGAAACGTCTCAAAAGGGGGGTGGGGGGTGGGGGACTGTCCAGACGACCTGACTGAACATTGTTGGATTTCTTTACCTGGATTATTGAGCATGAACATTGATGCAAAAGTAATTAGATTTCTGCTCTTCACAATGTCCCATAACAAGGAAGGCATGTCACAATGTTGCAATATAGAAGAGCCGCCATTAATAGTGAGGTTATATTAAAATGTTCACATATAAATAAGCATTCTAACCTGCCGGTAACACCTTTAAAGAATCCTCTAAAGCATGGGAGTTGCAAAAATTTTGCATGATTTTCCAATGTACCAATGCTTGATTGTATAGGGTTTACAGTATCCATCCATCCATCCATTTTCTTCCGCTTATCCGGGGTCGGGTCGCGGGGGTAGCAGCCTAAGTAGGGAGGCCCAGACTTCCCTCTCCCCAGCCACTTGGAGCAGCTCCTCTGGGGGAATCCCAAGGCGTTCCCAGGCCAGCCGAGAAACATAGTCCCTCCAGCGTATCCTGGGTCTTCCTCTGGGTCTCCTCCCGGTGGGACATGCCCGGAACACCTCACCAGGGAGGCGTCCAGGAGGCATCCTAACCAGATGCCCGAGCCACCTCAACTGGCTCCTCTCGATGTGGAGAAGCAGCGGCTCTACTCCGAGTCCCTCCCGGATGACTGAGCTTCTCACCCTATCTCTAAGGGAGAGTCCAGCCACCCTGCGGAGAAAACTCATTTCAGCCGCTTGTATCCGAGATCTTGTTCTTTCGGTCATAACCCAAAGCTCATGACCATAGATGAGGGTGGGAACGTAGATCGATCGGTAAATTGAGAGCTTTGCCTTTTGACTCAGCTCTCTCTTCACCACGACAGACCGGTACAGCGCCCGCTTCACTGCGGACGCTGCACCTATCCGCCTATCGATCTCACGCTCCAGTTTTCCCTCATTCGTGAACAAGATCCCGAGATACTTAAACTCCTCCACTTGGGGCAGGACCTCCTCCCCGACCCGGAGAGGGCACGCTACCCTTTTCCGGCTCAAGACCATGGCCTCGGATTTGGAGGAACTGATCCTCATCCCGGCCGCATCGCATTCAGCTGCAAACCGCTCCAGTGAAAGGGTTTACAGTATAAGTACAGTATTTAAAAAAAACTTATCTATATACCGTACTGTAGATGCACCAAATATCCGTGATGAAGTTTATGTAAACACTTGAAATGTGAATTAGTCAAACAGATTCACAGATACCATCCATCCATCCATCCATCCATCCATCAACTTCCGCTTTTTTCGAAGTCAGGTCGCGGGGGCAGCAGCTTGAGCAAGGAGGCCCAGACATCTCTCTCCATATCCACCTCTTCTAGCTATTCTGTGGGAACCCCAAGGCATTCCCAGGCCAACCAAGAAACGTAGTCTCTCCAGCATGTCCTGGGTCTTCCCCCGGGTCTCCTCCCAGTCGGACATGCCCGAAGCACCTCCCTAGGGAGGTGCCCAGGGAGCATCCTTACCAGATGCCCAAATCATCTCAACTGGTTCCTCTCGATGTGGAGGAGCAGCAGTTCTACTCTGAGTCTGTCCTGGATAAATGAACTTCTCACTGTGTCTCTAAGGGAGAGTCCAGATATCCTGCAGAGGAAACTCATTTCAACCGCCTGTAACTGCAGTCTCATTCTTTCGGTCACTACCCAGACCTTGTGACCATAGCTTTATAGATAGATTCAGATACGTTGATACATAATCATTTATCAAACTGATATTGATATCAGCATATTAGCATCACAAAAGTGTGAGAAGTCCTGTAGCAAGAACCTTATAGAGCATTTTATTAATGTTTTAAAAGTGCTCTATAGTATGACAGACCTTCTGATATTTATTTTATTGTTTGACTACCGTGTATTTTCTGAAAAGACAAAGATGTCACTTTGTTCTTTTGTAGTTGTTCCCAACGCTTAAGATATATTTTATCTTAGATCAAAAGAAAAAAAACATACTTAAAAAGTGGGTAAATAAAAAAGACACATTTGATTTCAGAGGCCTCAAAGCCTTAAAGGGGTACCGGTAGTTCAAATCTTAAAAGTGGTGTTCTGCCATACTGTCTTTTAATGTACTGCGTCACTCAGCATCACAGCTTCAATCATTCACCACTTGCTCTTCTCAAGGGCGGGACGTCTCCTCTCAGTCTCTGCTTTGCTTTTGCTTTGTCTTGTCTGTGAAACTGTCTGAGAGCCTCTCTTCTACAAAATCTTCCGAATCATAACTATGGACTTCAATTTTGGTCAGTTGGTCCCTCAACACAACTGATAACATTTCTTCAACTAGAAGACAGGCTGTAGGTGAGCCAATTTGCCCTGTTGGAATGCATGGTTCCTGGTCTATCAACACACAAGGAAGACATCGGCGGCTAATCTGGACCTGGTCAGGCTCCCTGCCTTACATGATGGCTTGGTTCATGTCTCGAGAAATCAGACTTTTGGCTGAATGGATTACATCTCAGGGATTTTCTGAGGCTCGTATCATTTGTTATGGTCATTTTAATTTGGACATTTTTGGAAGCGAGTGGACCGACACAGACTGAAGGTAGATGTCATTAAAGTTCTGCTTGTTCCCAAAACTATCGTGTTTATCTGAAATTTGGCTCACTGATTGGCCTTGACAGGCCGTCTTATCTCAACACGCCTGCTGAAGTTTTGTAAACCAGACGCTCTCACCCATTCCAACCCTTCTGCTGAGGAATCCCATGGACTTTTCAGAGAAGCCCAGCTGAATAAACATTCTGTCAGCATTTCAGGACTCTGGATTCGACTCTGGCTCCGTCTTCGGCAGCTCTCACCCCCCCCATGAGTGGGCACAGATCTCCATGAACTGAGTGATTCTATCTGAACTCTGCAGTATGGGCTGGCATGCAACCACCTTTGAGTCTCCCTCCCCCACCCTCTGCGTAATGTCGACGTCATTATGTGCTTGTGTGCGAGACTTTTTTTCATTACCACATTTTTAACCTTCAAACAGAGATCAAAAATGTGTTAGGAATTTTTTTTGTCTCCAAACCCTATGTGTTTTTCACCACTTTTATTGTCTGTCCAACAGATCTCACTTGTAAATGAGTCTTCGAAACTCAGTGTGACATATCTGTTTAAATATAGGTTGAATGAAAAATCAACAGTTAATTGTGGAAACACTAGTCTTTGTCTTCTACCTTTCAACATCACTTGGCACATTTTTGAAAAGCACAGTAGGTATGTTTTAAAAGCCTTAGACAGAAACACTAATTAATAGGATTAAGAAAATATACAGAACTTTTAATTTTTACCAATATATTACTAAACTCGAAAGTAAACAAATGTGACTAAGATAATTAATTTCAAAAAGTCAGAATTTGTTATAAAATATTCCAACAGCTTCTCTTGGTCTACCAGACTTTCCCTTTTCTGTTTGTGTACATAAGAAGAATTCAGGTTTCTGCAATAAATAAATGTGACAGCCAGTAAAAATAAGTGACGCACCATGTCTGATTTTGGTCGCTCTCATGAACTGAAAATGTTTTCTATCCAAGCTAGGTCTCCTCGACTTTCTTCAAAGTTGGCAGATGTGCCGTTTTATTCTACTAGCACTGATGTGCCTTGTATTGCCAAATGTAAAGCGGATTTGAATTTGAAAGAGTGACAATATCTTTCACTGTTGGCTCAGCTGGAGAGAAAGATTACCCCAGTGTATCTGTCTGTCATATGCAATAGAGCAGAGAACATCTTGCAGAAAGTCGGCACTGAAATAGAACTGCTTTATGCAAAGTAGTTTTCTGTCTATGAACTCTGTGTGCACTTGCATAACTCCAGTCAATAATTGATTAGTTGTGACAGTGGTTATATGTTATGTGTAAATGGTTTGTTGCTGTTTGCTCCCTTGGTGCAAAGGAAGACTGGAGGCTGGAATGTGTTCACTGTCACTGTCCAAACCCGATCCAGAAGAGGAATTCAGCTTGTATTTTGGCACCAATAAAACTGCAGAACAGCATTGCCTGTTTGTGTGCTGGTGAGCTTTAACCTGGTTTTTACATCCTGAGTTCTGACAGTGATGTTTATTTACCGCAGTCTGGAGCTTCCATTTCCTGAGATGTGTGTCACCATGTTGCTGAAAACAATCAGTTCAAGAGGCATGTTAACTACAGTGAAAGACTTTGAACAAACTGATTGCACCGTTTGTATTTTCATGCTAGTATTCAGGGGTAATTTTTGCAAAAGTCTATGCTTGATCAGACAAAAAAAACAATAGTAATATTCCATTGTCTGATTTTCAAAGTCCAAAGTTTTGTCTAACCATCAGATTCAATGTCAGCTATGGTTTTTAGTTAAGTCTGACCAAATAATATTTTCTTCTTTCGGCTGCTCCCTTCTTCAATGGTTGCCACAGCAAACTAGCTTGCATGAAGTCTTGGCGATTGTTTTTACACTGGATGTCTTTCCTGACTCAACCACAGACCAGTGAGCTACCACAGCCCTCTGTGTGGACCACAGTTGCTATCTAGGGTGCCCAGGGTAGCAGATGGTGGGGTTAAAGTCCTTGCTCAAGGGTCCAGAGTGAGGCAAAGGAGGCAGGCGTGGGTATTTCACCTTTCCCACCCACATTTTGATGTTGTCGATTTGGAGAGTTGAACCGGCAACCTTCCAATCGCATGTCCACCTTCTCTAGCCTCTGCGCCACCACTCCCCCTAGATCAAATACATTACATTGTTATGACATCACAAGTCAGTGCTTTGCAAAATGACACTATTGTTGTGACAATA
>JBBPBX010018455.1:22219-37721 GCA_038048925.1 Garcialebias charrua | reverse complement strand
ATGCCTCAGGCTGTCACGAGAGAATTAAAATCTGGTTTTACGTTGCTGCCCGAGTCCCATCAGATTTTCTGGTCTTCTGGTGTGCTGGACCAGCAATCCATGGTTTTATTTTATTTTTTTAAAACGTTTTAATAACATATAACACAGAATATGCAGGTAGCGAGAGAAAAAGCAGGAGGCGGAGCAGAACAGACCACGGGGGAGCAGCCATACATGGTTCTGAGGGGAGGGAGCAGATGCTTTTCCCTGTTCAAAATGTTTCTAAGATCCAACGGTTTTGTTCCTCAGGCAGAGGCCACGCCTCCAGCAAGAATCGTTTCTCAATGGAGAAGTCCCAGACCCTAATACGAAACAAAGTGAAGGACAAGGGTCTGGTTTTAACCAGGCTAACACAAAACAGGCTCTAGAGAAATGTGGATATCCTAACTGAGCCTTCCTGAAAGCAGAGAAGAAACCCAAACAGGACTCCAGCCAGCCATCAGGTGAAAAGAAGGAACCCAGACCCAGAGCAGTGGTCATTCCGTATGTTGCGGGAGTCTCAGAGACATTTATTTTCTAAACACAACGTCCCAGTGGCTTTTAAACCCCAAAATACATTACGGCAAAGACTGGTTCATCCCAAAGATCCAGTCCCCCGGCACAAACAGAGTAATATTGTGTATGCTGTTCAGTGTCAGGAGGGCTGTGATCAGTCTTATATCGGGGAAACTAAACAGCCACTGGCCAAAAGGATGGCCCAGCACAGAAGATCAACATCATCAGGTCAGGACTCTGCAGTCTTCACTCATCTCCAGGCCAGCGGTCACTCTTTCAGGGATGAAGATGTTCACATCCTTGATAGAGAGGAACAATGCATAGTTGAGAAGTCCGCTTATTTCAAGCTACTTTGGACTTGTTATTTTCTGCCGCCGCTTATAAATTTGGTGAGTCGCTTGTTACGGTTTCTTGGGCTTGTTCAAAATGTTAAGTCGCTTGTTTGGGCTTGCTATTCTTTGTTCTTTATTCTTTGTCTAGAGTGACAAGACCAAGCTAAAATGAGCTCCAATAAGTGGAAGAAATATGGGGAAAAATATAATAAAGAATGGGAGAAAGAGCACACACCTAAAACATGATTCAGGATAGAGATTAAATGAAGTTTTTACTATGGGTTTGCTGTTTAATTTTAATTTTTAATTTGTATGCATCCTTTATGATTGTCTGTTGTTGTCCTTGTCCATTGTTGTCATCACTCTTCGTCTAAAATTCAGGTCTCTCTGGTAAATGATCAAGTCCCAGAGGCTTAATGGGATTAATTTGCATGAATATGCAAAATGTATTTTTATTTTTTAGAGTGGATATGTTCTTCAAAGTGTTTAGCATAATTTTGCTGTTTATATGTAATGCCATATTAAATGTTTGTTTATACAAATGGCCTTTGTTTTACACAATGGGGTGGGTTGCCAGTTGGGCTTGTTTTGAAAGTGCGAGTCCCTTGTTTTGTGCTTGTTTTCATGGGTCTTGTCGCTTTTTTCTGTCGCAAGATCTGGCAACACTGGAACAATGGTTTGAGAGAGGAGTAAAGGAGCCCATCTTTGTGAAAAGAAACCGTCCATCATTAAACAGGGGTGGAGGCCTCCGGGTTCAACTGTCCCCCTCCTACAATGCTGTTATTGCTAGTATCACTCAGCCCTCTGTGAATAGCAAACAACCATCAGGGTGCTAACGATCCATCGTTAGGCTGATGCTCCTCCTTGATCATGTGAGCAGCTGGTTTCAGGCTGTCATCAGCCAACTGGTTGAGTAACACTGTGAGAGGGTGCTATTTGTAATGCCGGGTACCCACCGGGACTTTCAGAACGCTCCTGCCGCCCCCTTTTGGCCGCTTGTCACATTCCCACAAAGCCACTGAAGACCGTCTGATGACGCGCACTGGGGGGAGGCAGAGGGGAGGGGGTCTAGCTCGTTTTCCGGGTCAGTTGTGTGTGTTGTGGGTTTTCTACGAGCCGAACTGCAGCTCCGACAGTCTTTGTTTAGATCCATCCATCCATCCATCTTCTTCCGCTTATCCGGGGTCGGGTCGCGGGGGTAGCAGCCTAAGTAGGGAGGCCCAGACTTCCCTCTCCCCAGCCACTTGGAGCAGCTCCTCCGGGGGAATCCCAAGGCGTTCCCAGGCCAGCCGAGAAACATAGTCCCTCCAGCGTATCCTGGGTCTTCCTCTGGGTCTCCTCCCGGTGGGACATGCCCGGAACACCTCACCAGGGAGGCGTCCAGGAGGCATCCTAACCAGATGCCCGAGCCACCTCAACTGGCTCCTCTCGATGTGGAGAAGCAGCGGCTCTACTCCGAGTCCCTCCCGGATGACCGAGCTTCTCACCCTATCTCTAAGGGAGAGTCCAGACACCCTGCGGAGAAAACTCATTTCAGCCGCTTGTATCCGAGATCTCGTTCTTTCGGTCATAACCCAAAGCTCATGACCATAGATGAGGGTGGGAACGTAGATCGATCGGTAAATTGAGAGCTTTGCCTTTTGACTCAGCTCTCTCTTCACCACGACAGACCGGTACAGCGCCCGCTTCACTGCGGACGCTGCACCTATCCGCCTATCGATCTCACGCTCCAGTTTTCCCTCATTCGTGAACAAGACCCCGAGATACTTAAACTCCTCCACTTGGGGCAGGACCTCCTCCCCGACCTGGAGAAGGCATGCTACCCTTTTCCGGCTCAAGACCATGGCCTCGGATTTGGAGGAACTGATCCTCATCCCGGCCGCATCACATTCAGCTGCAAACCGCTCCAGCGAAAGCTGTAGATCACGAACTGATGAAGCCAATAGGACCACATCATCTGCAACTAAACGCGGCTGCACACCGGTACTCCACATCCATAGTGAACTCAGCAGAGACTTCAACCAAAAACTAACTGGTCAGATGTTGATAAAGTCCAGATGTGTCTTTCTGACAACATTTGGAAATTCAGAGGATTCAGAAACACACTTATCCACATCTGTACAGTCTTGAAATAAAATGTTAATGTTGTCCCTCCTTTTCTGTACCATGTGGAAGAGTTTTCTCCACAACAGGATGAAATCACCAACATGCTTCAAAAACTTCAGTTTCTCAGTAAATGCATTTACTCTGCTACTTTCAGACTAATTAACTTATTTCTGCTAATTTCAGCTTGGTGTGCCTTTGTCTGCTTATTTCTGCTAGTCTAACTTATTTCAGCTATACTTAGCTGTTTTATGCTAATATTAGCTTTTTCAGCTATTTCCACATTTTTTGGCACTCATTTCAACCTTTTTCTGCCTAATTCAGCAAAAATGTGCTCTCCACTTCTTTCTGGTAGTTTAAACCTCTTTCTACCTTTTCAGCTACTTTTAGCCCTTTTTTTCTTTCTTTTCAGCTTTTTTTTTTAGCTAATTTCATAATTTTTGTGCTAATTTCTGCTTATTTAAACACAATTCAGCAAATTTGTATTATGCTTTGTTCTCTTAATTCATTCTTTTTATTTTGTTATTCCATTTCAGTTCCATTTCAGCTGTTTTTCAGCAAGTTTCCAGCAATAAGCATTCACACTGAATGATGCAGGAAATGCGATTTCTATTGTTGAATATTATGACATAACACAACTTCCTTTTCAATAATGAAAAATCCTCTCTCTGTTGATTCATGTATCCCTACAACTATAAGAAGTGATGACTTCATGAGTTTCTTTATAAATAAAACTGTTTCAGTTAAAGGTTCAGTCTGCAATTTCTGTAGAACATCAGCACTTAGAAAAAATTTCAACAAGCAAAGCATTCTGATCCCTCCCCCTCAGAGCCATATATGGCTCTGCCCCCTTGTGGTCTGTTAAAATTCAAATTCAAGCTCTGTTTTTATTGGCTGATTCAAATTCAAGCTCGGTTTTTATTGGCTGGTTACAAACTTTGTTTTTATTGGCTGGAAAATGGCGGGTCACTTTTTCTTTTTAGAAATGCTTATTTACCACCTGGAGAAGCAAGGGGACAATATTTTTTTTTTGTTTTTTTCAGAGATTACCTCTCTAACATCAATCTAGTGACAGAGTGAAGAAATATGTTAAAAATAAATTGTTAGAAAAGTTACATATAGCAGCTTTAAGACAATTAGGGAAAACATTCAAATCAACAGTATCGCCACTGGTTCTGAGTCAGATGAGACAACTTTAAAAATGTCACTAGAACCTGATTTATGTTTGGATTGTTTTTATCCTGTTGAGCTCTCTGAATTGTCAAAAATAATAGCTTCATCCAAACCATCCATATTTCTGCTAGATCCCATCCCAACCAGGCTATTTAAAGACTTATTTCACTTAATTTATAGCCACGTCTTGAATCTGCTTAGTTTGTCTCTAATAAACAGTTACGTACCACAGAGCTTTAAGATTGCTGTAATTAAACCTTTACTTAAGAAACATATTGACTCAGGAATCCTAGCCAATTATGGTATATCTAATTTAACTTTCATCTAAAAAATTCTAGAGAAAATAGTTGCTGGTCAGTTAGACCTCAGTGCTGCATTTGAGATAGCTGATCACAATACACGTAGTCCTTGGGTTACGACGGTCTCGAGTTACGACGTTTCGTGGTTACGGCGCATCTCCCATAAAAATTAAAATATTTTAAAAAGCAGAGTTACGCAGTTTCCGGTTTTACGTAGTAAATTTAGTGATGAGGAATACTACACTTACATGTACTCTCTACAAAAGCTACGTCTTGTCGTCTGGACATTCAAAAAACAAAACAAAACTGTACTGTGAATGTGGTTTTATGTCGTAAACGAATAGAGAATACGGAGGATGGACTGAGGTGGATGGTGTCACCAGCATCCAAGTAGGCTATTAACGGTTTTTTCCTCTTCATTATGGTTCCCAACACAACATGTTCCCATCATCTGGAAAGATGCTGTAGTGGTTCCTGTCCCTAAATCAAACCGTCCGAAAACTGTTGGTGATTTTAGACCAGTAGCTTTGACCTCAGTTCTGATGAAAATCTTCGAAAGATTAATCAGAGGTGAGATTCTAAAGCAGACTGAACATCTTTTAGATCCCATGCAGTTTGCTTACAGGCCTCATAGAGGCGTAGAGGACGCAACACTCACCCTGCTTAATATGCTTTTTAAACACTTAAATGGGACCCATGTCAGACTTTTATTTGTAGATTTTTCCTCAGCTTTTGATACAATCCAACCTCACATATTAACTGAACGGCTTGTTGAACAGTTTCCTCTGAGTAACAATTTGATGGGCTGGATCTTGGATTTTTTAAGTAACAGGACACAGAGAGTAAGGGTGAATAATTGTCTATCTGACTCTAAGTCCTCTTCCACCGGGTCACCCCAGGGATGTGTACTGTCACCCCTGCTTTTTATTCTGTACACCAATATGTGTCGGAGCAGACATGAGAGCAGGTACAGTAGCCATGGGCAGGTGACTGATGATTTTGTTCAATGGTGCGAGGACTCTTTCCTCAAACTAAACACAGATAAGACAAAAGACATGATCATTGATTTTAGGAAGAAACCTCACCAGCACGGAGTCACTTTAATTAAAGGTCAAGCAATTGAGACAGTGCAGTCTTACAAATATCTCGGGACAATCATAGACGATAAATTAAACTTTGAAACCAATTTTGACAAGGTGTGCAAAAAGGCCCACCAGCGCCTTTATTGTCTAAGGAAACTCAACCATTTTAATATTGACCGAACCATAATGACCATGTTTTACCGTGCTTTTATTGAATCAGTTTTATCCTTTTCCTTGGTGTCATGGTTTGGTCACACTACACTGAGAGGAAAGAATTCCCTTCAGCANATGGGTCATTACGAATTGAAATGGTAAACTCTATCAGCTCTCTAGGTAATTCTTCTTTTCCCCCTGTGACCCCGCACCAAACTTCAGACGTAGTTACCACCGATTACACAAAACTGACTCCGGTTGAGGTAATCGCAATGTCTACCGGATACCATGACACTAATATATGGTTGTCATGGTTATCGGAGGCGGCAAAGCAGGCCTCGTTGTCTGAATGCGTGGCATGCGCCGCAGCACGCCCGCTGTTGTACACTGAGCCGGCTCCCTTGTTCCCAGAGGATACATGGGGGTTTGATTGCATGCTAAACTTGACCAGAACGCAGATGCACGCTAATTGTACAACCTTAAGTGAAGTGTTTCCCTTAGCCGGGAATCACACCAAAGCTGGCCCGTTCCATGCTACAAAACGCAATGATTACTTCTGTTTTAATTTCACGAGTCCAAATGCCAAAATAAATGTGGGCATGATTGACCCAAGCTGGTGCAATCAGACGAGGTTAGCGAGCACAGAAAAAGGGGATAGAAAAGTGATTGGCCCTCTTGTTAGATCGGGCTTATACTACTATTGTGGGGAAAGGAGATTACTCACTCGTATCTTGGACAACACCATTGGACTTTGTGCCATGGTACGTTTGGCGGCTCCTCTGGCTCTGATTGGTCCCAGATTGGAGATCCTGAACGGAACTGATCTCTCTCAAAATAGGAGAAGGAGATCTGCTAATTTTGATCCAACCGTCGGCTCACCTACTTATATTGACTCTATAGGCATTCCGCGGGGTGTGCCAAATGAATACAAACTGGCTGATCAGGTGGCAGCTGGGTTTGAGAGTTTTCCTATCATTTCAGCAGTGTTTCCTGTTACACCCAATAAAAATGTTGACAGGATAAATTATGTGCATTATAATGTTATGCGACTGTCCAATCTCACCAGAGATGCGGTGGAAGGTCTAGCTGAACAACTAGCGCCGACTTCCCTGATGGCGGTTCAGAACAGGATGGCATTGGATATGATTTTGGCGGAACGGGGCGGAGTATGTAGTATGTTTGGTGACCTTTGCTGTACATTTATTCCAAACAACACTGCTCCAGATGGCAAAGTCACAAGAGCCCTAGAAGGCCTTAGAACCCTCTCAGATGAAATGAAAAGTCATTCAGGTCTGGACGACCCACTGGACAATTGGCTAATAAAGATCTTCGGTCCTTGGAAACAGGTGTTCGTATCTATAATGGTATCATTGGCTATTTTCTTAGGCATACTTATAACCTGCGGGTGCTGCTGCGTGCCTTGTTTAAGGTCTTTGACGGTAAGACTCATCACATCCACTCTGGAAAAAAGGGACCCTGAAGTGATGAGACAACTGTTTTTGTTAAAAAACTATAACTTGGAGGATTTTGAAAAAACGGATTAAATATTGTATATATATATATGCGTTTTAACTACGGTATTAGGTGTGTGATTTTATTTCTTTTGGGATGGACCTCAGCAGAATGAGGTCCAAAAGGGGGTTTGTCATGAAATAAAATAATTTTGTCTTTGTGTTTTCATTATATCGAAGAGGTTTTTCATACGATGTTAAAAATGATCAAGTTTCTCTCATAAAATGGTAAGGGTTTTCTGAGAGGAGACAGAATGTGAGCATCTACTCATGTGAGGCTTTGGGACTTAAGGAATGCTTGAAAGTGGGTCTCTTCTGGTCTTTGAGTGACTTGTGGCGGGGGGGGCCTTGGTGCCTTTTGTCAGTTTTATGACTTCACAGATTTATATGACTGGCAAGGAGAGACACTGGCCCCTTTGTTCTGGGTGTTACACATCCCCCATCAGCCTCATGTGAGTTGGAAAAAAGGTGTCCAGCTCTGAAAACTGTGTTCACTTGAAGGCGCAGAGAACATGGTTGCATAAAACGTAGTAAAACAATTAATACCTTGATCATAAAGCACTTGTGCATTAATTATATAATAGTTGTGAAGTAGTTTTCAATCAGATTAAAAGTAGAACTGTGTAAAGTCAGCCTGTATAAATAAAGGTTGAATGAATGAATATTATCCTTCACTCTTTTACCAAAAAAAGAGTTCAGCCAGCTGAAAAAACAAATGGTATTTCCTCTATCAGTTAAGGGGGGGGGAAATACCCCACCAGAGAGACAAAGAAGGGCCTCGTGATTGGTGGAAGGCAGGAAAGATCCTGCAGGAGTATATAAACATGGGTATCCTCCTCCAGCGATAAGACAGAAGGCCCCGGGGTGAAGAGAATTGGATCCAGATTAATCAGGTTGTATGAGGTCTTCCTTGAAACACATAAAATGTCTTTTCTTCCACCCATTCTCTCCCCACTGTCTCCCTGGCTCTCTTTTGAACAAATGTAATGACTTTTAAGAATAGCACAATGTATTCTGTGACTTTCTTTTTTTAAACTTATGATTAATTAAACTGGTTTTTTGGAACTTTAAATTATGAGCGTTTGTCGTGTTTTCAGCGTGTTTTTCCTTTCTGATCCAAAGTGAACCAAAAAACGAATTCTGGGGCGGATAAGTTTCATACGTCAACAGTGTCCTGTTACTTAAAAAAATCCAAGATCCAGCCCACCAAATTGTTACTCAGAGGAAACTGTTCAACAAGCCGTTCAGTTAATATGTGAGGTTGGATTGTATCAAAAGCTGAGGAAAAATCTACAAATAAAAGTCTGACATGGGTCCCATTTAAATCTAAGTGTTTAAAAAGCATATTAAGCAGGGTGAGTGTTGCGTCCTCTACGCCTCTATGAGGCCTGTAAGCAAACTGCATGGGATCTAAAAGATGTTCAGTCTGCTTTAGAATCTCACCTCTGATTAATCTTTCGAAGATTTTCATCAGAACTGAGGTCAAAGCTACTGGTCTAAAATCACCAACAGTTTTCGGACGGTTTGATTTAGGGACAGGAACCACTACAGCATCTTTCCAGATGATGGGAACATGTTGTGTTGGGAACCATAATGAAGAGGAAAAAACCGTTAATAGCCTACTTGGATGCTGGTGACACCATCCACCTCAGTCCATCCTCCGTATTCTCTATTCGTTTACGACATAAAACCACATTCACAGTACAGTTTTGTTTTGTTTTTTGAATGTCCAGACGACAAGACGTAGCTTTTGTAGAGAGTACATGTAAGTGTAGTATTCCTCATCACTAAATTTACTACGTAAAACCGGAAACTGCGTAACTCTGCTTTTTAAAATATTTTAATTTTTATGGGAGATGCGCCGTAACCACGAAACGTCGTAACTCGAGACCGTCGTAACCCAAGGACTACGTGTATTGTGATCAGCTATCTCAAATGCAGCACTGAGGTCTAACTGACCAGCAACTATTTTCTCTAGAATTTTTTAGATGAAAGTTAAATTAGATATACCATAATTGGCTAGGATTCCTGAGTCAATATGTTTCTTAAGTAAAGGTTTAATTACAGCAATCTTAAAGCTCTGTGGTACGTAACTGTTTATTAGAGACAAACTAAGCAGATTCAAGACGTGGCTATAAATTAAGTGAAATAAGTCTTTAAATAGCCTGGTTGGGATGGGATCTAGCAGAAATATGGATGGTTTGGATGAAGCTATTATTTTTGACAATTCAGAGAGCTCAACAGGATAAAAACAATCCAAACATAAATCAGGTTCTAGTGACATTTTTAAAGTTGTCTCATCTGACTCAGAACCAGTGGCGATACTGTTGATCTGAATGTTTTCCCTAATTGTCTTAACTGAAACAGTTTTATTTATAAAGAAACTCATGAAGTCATCACTTCTTATAGTTGTAGGGATACATGAATCAACAGAGAGAGGATTTTTCATTATTGAAAAGGAAGTTGTGTTATGTCATAATATTCAACAATAGAAATCGCATTTCCTGCATCATTCAGTGTGAATGCTTATTGCTGGAAACTTGCTGAAAAACAGCTGAAATGGAACTGAAATGGAATAACAAAATAAAAAGAATGAATTAAGAGAACAAAGCATAATACAAATTTGCTGAATTGTGTTTAAATAAGCAGAAATTAGCACAAAAATTATGAAATTAGCTAAAAAAAAAAAGCTGAAAAGAAAGAAAAAAAGGGCTAAAAGTAGCTGAAAAGGTAGAAAGAGGTTTAAACTACCAGAAAGAAGTGGAGAGCACATTTTTGCTGAATTAGGCAGAAAAAGGTTGAAATGAGTGCCAAAAAATGTGGAAATAGCTGAAAAAGCTAATATTAGCATAAAACAGCTAAGTATAGCTGAAATAAGTTAGACTAGCAGAAATAAGCAGACAAAGGCACACCAAGCTGAAATTAGCAGAAATAAGTTAATTAGTCTGAAAGTAGCAGAGTAAATGCATTTACTGAGAAACTGAAGTTTTTGAAGCATGTTGGTGATTTCATCCTGTTGTGGAGAAAACTCTTCCACATGGTACAGAAAAGGAGGGACAACATTAACATTTTATTTCAAGACTGTACAGATGTGGATAAGTGTGTTTCTGAATCCTCTGAATTTCCAAATGTTGTCAGAAAGACACATCTGGACTTTATCAACATCTGACCAGTTAGTTTTTGGTTGAAGTCTCTGCTGAGTTCACTATGGATGTGGAGTACCGGTGTGCAGCCGCGTTTAGTTGCAGATGATGTGGTCCTATTGGCTTCATCAGTTCGTGATCTACAGCTTTCGCTGGAGCGGTTTGCAGCTGAATGTGATGCGGCCGGGATGAGGATCAGTTCCTCCAAATCCGAGGCCATGGTCTTGAGCCGGAAAAGGGTAGCATGCCTTCTCCAGGTCGGGGAGGAGGTCCTGCCCCAAGTGGAGGAGTTTAAGTATCTCGGGGTCTTGTTCACGAATGAGGGAAAACTGGAGCGTGAGATCGATAGGCGGATAGGTGCAGCGTCCGCAGTGAAGCGGGCGCTGTACCGGTCTGTCGTGGTGAAGAGAGAGCTGAGTCAAAAGGCAAAGCTCTCAATTTACCGATCGATCTACGTTCCCACCCTCATCTATGGTCATGAGCTCTGGGTTATGACCGAAAGAACGAGATCTCGGATACAAGCGGCTGAAATGAGTTTTCTCCGCAGGGTGTCTGGACTCTCCCTTAGAGATAGGGTGAGAAGCTCAGTCATCCGGGAGGGACTCGGAGTAGAGCCGCTGCTTCTCCACATCGAGAGGAGCCAGTTGAGGTGGCTCGGGCATCTGGTTAGGATGCCTCCTGGACGCCTCCCTGGTGAGGTGTTCCGGGCATGTCCCACCGGGAGGAGACCCAGAGGAAGACCCAGGACACGCTGGAGGGACTATGTTTCTCGGCTGGCCTGGGAACGCCTTGGGATTCCCCCAGAGGAGCTGCTCCAAGTGGCTGGGGAGAGGGAAGTCTGGGCCTCCCTACTTAGGCTGCTACCCCCGCGACCCGACCCCGGATAAGCGGAAGAAGATGGATGGATGGATGGATCTAAACAAAGACTGTCGGAGCTGCAGTTCGGCTCGTAGAAAACCCACAACACACACAACTGACCCGGAAAACGAGCTAGACCCCCTCCCCTCTGCCTCCCCCCAGTGCGCGTCATCAGACGGTCTTCAGTGGCTTTGTGGGAATGTGACAAGCGGCCAAAAGGGGGCGGCAGGAGCGTTCTGAAAGTCCCGGTGGGTACCCGGCATTACAAATAGCACCCTCTCACAGTGTTACTCAACCAGTTGGCTGATGACAGCCTGAAACCAGCTGCTCACATGATCAAGGAGGAGCATCAGCCTAACGATGGATCGTTAGCACCCTGATGGTTGTTTGCTATTCACAGAGGGCTGAGTGATACTAGCAATAACAGCATTGTAGGAGGGGGACAGTTGAACCCGGAGGCCTCCACCCCTGTTTAATGATGGACGGTTTCTTTTCACAAAGATGGGCTCCTTTACTCCTCTCTCAAACCATTGTTCCAGTGTTGCCAGATCTTGCGACAGAAAAAAGCGACAAGACCCATGAAAACAAGCACAAAACAAGGGACTCGCACTTTCAAAACAAGCCCAACTGGCAACCCACCCCATTGTGTAAAACAAAGGCCATTTGTATAAACAAACATTTAATATGGCATTACATATAAACAGCAAAATTATGCTAAACACTTTGAAGAACATATCCACTCTAAAAAATAAAAATACATTTTGCATATTCATGCAAATTAATCCCATTAAGCCTCTGGGACTTGATCATTTACCAGAGAGACCTGAATTTTAGACGAAGAGTGATGACAACAATGGACAAGGACAACAACAGACAATCATAAAGGATGCATACAAATTAAAAATTAAAATTAAACAGCAAACCCATAGTAAAAACTTCATTTAATCTCTATCCTGAATCATGTTTTAGGTGTGTGCTCTTTCTCCCATTCTTTATTATATTTTTCCCCATATTTCTTCCACTTATTGGAGCTCATTTTAGCTTGGTCTTGTCACTCTAGACAAAGAATAAAGAACAAAGAATAGCAAGCCCAAACAAGCGACTTAACATTTTGAACAAGCCCAAGAAACCGTAACAAGCGACTCACCAAATTTATAAGCGGCGGCAGAAAATAACAAGTCCAAAGTAGCTTGAAATAAGCGGACTTCTCAACTATGCATTGTTCCTCTCTATCAAGGATGTGAACATCTTCATCCTGAAAGAGTGACCGCTGGCCTGGAGATGAGTGAAGACTGCAGAGTCCTGACCTGATGATGTTGATCTTCTGTGCTGGGCCATCCTTTTGGCCAGTGGCTGTTTAGTTTCCCCGATATAAGACTGATCACAGTCCTCCTGACACTGAACAGCATACACAATATTACTCTGTTTGTGTCTGGGGACTGGATCTTTGGGATGAACCAGTCTTTGCCGTAATGTATTTTGGGGTTTAAAAGCCACTGGGACGTTGTGTTTAGAAAATAAATGTCTCTGAGACTCCCGCAACATACGGAATGACCACTGCTCTGGGTCTGGGTTCCTTCTTTTCACCTGATGGCTGGCTGGAGTCCTGTTTGGGTTTCTTCTCTGCTTTCAGGAAGGCTCAGTTAGGATATCCACATTTCTCTAGAGCCTGTTTTGTGTTAGCCTGGTTAAAACCAGACCCTTGTCCTTCACTTTGTTTCGTATTAGGGTCTGGGACTTCTCCATTGAGAAACGATTCTTGCTGGAGGCGTGGCCTCTGCCTGAGGAACAAAACCGTTGGATCTTAGAAACATTTTGAACAGGGAAAAGCATCTGCTCCCTCCCCTCAGAACCATGTATGGCTGCTCCCCCGTGGTCTGTTCTGCTCCGCCTCCTGCTTTTTCTCTCGCTACCTGCATATTCTGTGTTATATGTTATTAAAACGTTTTAAAAAAATAAAATAAAACCATGGATTGCTGGTCCAGCACACCAGAAGACCAGAAAATCTGATGGGACTCGGGCAGCAACGTAAAACCAGATTTTAATTCTCTCGTGACAGCCTGAGGCATTTCCTCGTAGCGGAGGCAGAGTTTGAGGAGGAGGAGGGAGGAGGGAGCGATCACTTGACTTTTGGCCAAAAAAACAAAAGAAAACTCCATCCATCCATCCATCCATCCATCCATCCATTTTCTTCCGCTTATCCGGGGTCGGGTCGCGGGGGTAGCAGCCTAAGTAGGGAGGCCCAGACTTCCCTCTCCCCAGCCACTTGGAGCAGCTCCTCTGGGGGAATCCCAAGGCGTTCCCAGGCCAGCCGAGAAACATAGTCCCTCCAGCGTATCCTGGGTCTTCCTCTGGGTCTCCTCCCGGTGGGACATGCCCGGAACACCTCACCAGGGAGGCGTCCAGGAGGCATCCTAACCAGATGCCCGAGCCACCTCAACTGGCTCCTCTCGATGTGGAGAAGCAGCGGCTCTACTCTACAAAAGAAAACTCCAGATAAGGGATTAAGAAGGGGAAATAAATACATTTGTGTCACATATAAAACAGTCCTGCATCGCTTTGCATCGCTTTGAATGAGAACATGCGGCTGCTCGCTGGCTGCGCTGGGACAGGTGGGGGCGTGGGTTAGGGGCCAAAACTCTGCCCCTTCTGTTCTCTGATTGGTCCGGTCAAAAATCTACCGGAGAAATCGTTGTCTATGGGAGAAGTCCCAGACTGAGCAGTGAAGGGAAATGAGAATTGAGCGGAGCTGCGTAGGAATGGCGAGGGCCAGGCTAGTTTTGTGTGTGATTTCTCCTTCTGTCTGGCTCCTGGGTTAGTGGGGACGCTGTCTGCTCTGTGATACAGAGTCCTGATGACTCCTAACTTGTGCTCCAGCGGGTGATGGGAGTCAAACTGTAAATACTGGTCTGTGTGAGTGGGTTTGCGGTACACCTCAGTTTGCAAATTTCCTCTATCAGAAACTGATACGTCCAAGAAAGCCAACCTGCCATTTTTTACATCTTCTCGTGTGAACTTGATATATCCACAGAGTTGATGTGATCAGTGAAATGTTGGACTTCCTGAGATTTAATTTTAACCCAGGTGTCGTCAACATACCTGAACCAATGACTTGGTGGTCTCCCTGAAAAGGACGTCAAGCTCTCTTTTCTACCTCCTCCATGTACAGGTTGGCAACAATAGGAGAAACTGGAGACCCCATAGCACACCCATGTTTCTGCCTATAATATTGCTCCCCATATGTGAAGTAGGTTGACTGCAGGCACAGTTTCAAGAGTTGACACAGTTGCTCTGTGGAAAGCGTGGTCCTGCTGTTCAGAGTGGTGTCTGATTTTAACCTTAAACAGACCACCTCTACTGCCTCATCAACAGGAATGCACGTAAAGAGTGATGTGACATCAAAAGAGACCATTGTTTCATCAGTCTCCATGATGACATCCCTCACCTTATCCACAAAGTCCATGGTGTTCTGTATGTGGTGTTCTGAGCTGCCAACTAAAGGGATGAGTACAGACGCCAGATATTTGGAAACATTGTAAGTGACCGAGTTAATCATGCTAACAATTGGTCTTAAAGGTACACCTTGTTTGTGGATTTTGGGTAAACCATACAGACTTGGCGTGGCCTCCCCTGGGTACAGTCTGTGGTACTGAATACTGTCAATAGCCTTGTCCTGTTTCAAAATTTTCAGGCAATCTATTAACTGGACCCAAGTTTACCATGAAAAATACCTACAGAGCCATCCCCCTCCCCCACATTGGTGCTTCTGACCATATCTGTGTTATGCTAAAGCCAGCATACAGGCCACTGGTGAAAGTCACAAAACCAGTTCGCAAGCAGATACGAGTGTGGCCAGAGGGGTCTTCAGAGGCACTCCAGGACTGTTTTAACACCACAGATTGGGGTATGTTCAAAGAAGCTGCTACCACAAACAACAACACATGTCTCCAGGAGTACTCAGACTCTGTATGTTCATACATCACCAAGTGCATTGATGATGTAACCAACCTCAAGACCATCACTGTTCGGGCTAATCAGAAGCCATGGCTGACAGCAGAGGTTTACAGACTCCTGAAAGCCAGGAATGCTGCCTTCAAAGCGGGAGATCAGGAGGGCCTGAGGGCAGCCAGAAAGAACCTGGACTGGGGCATCAGAAAGGCCAAGAAGCAGTATTCCAGGAAAATAGCTCACCGCTTCAAGGACAGCAAGAATACACGCAGTCTGTGGCAGGGAATACAGACCATCACAAACTACAAACCATCCCCCCAGACCTGTGACAGTTCAACCTCTACGCTGAATGAACTGAATGAAAAA
>JBBPBX010018454.1:0-45604 GCA_038048925.1 Garcialebias charrua | reverse complement strand
GGAAGTTTTGGACCATTTGGTTTTAGATGTTGTGGACCAGTTGGTCATGGATGTTGTGGACCAGCTGGTTTTAGATGTTGTGGACCAGTTGGTTTTAGATGTTGTGGACCAGCTGGTTTTAGATGTTGTTGACCAGCTGGTTTTAGATGTTGTGGACCACCTGGTTTTAGATGTTGTGGAACAGCTGGTTTTAGATGTTGTGGATTAGCTGGTTTTAGATGTTGTGGACCAGCTGGTTCTGGAAGTTGTGGACCAGCTGGTTTTAGATGTTGTGTACCAGCTGGTTCTGGATCTTTTGGACCAGTTGGTTCTGGACCAGCTGGTTTTAGATGTTGTGGACCAGCTGGTTCTAGATGTTGTGGACCAGTTGGTTTTAGAAGTTGTGGACCTGCTGGTTTTAGATGTTGTGGACCAGTTGGTTTTAGATGTAATAGACCAGCTGGTTCTGGAAGTTGTGGACCATCTGGTTTTAGATGTTGTGGACTAGCTGGTTCTGGAAGTTATGGACCAGATGGTTTTAGATGTTGTAAACCAGCTGGTTTTAGATGTTGTAGACTAGTTGGTTTTAGATGTTGTAGACTAGCTGGTTTTAGATGTTGTGGACTAGCTGGTTTTAGATGTTGTGGACCACCTGGTTTTAGATGTTGTGGACCAGCTGGTTCTGGAAGTTGTGAACCAGCTGGTTTTGGACCAACTGGTTTTAGATGTTGTGGACCAGCTGGTTTTAGATGTTGTGGACTAGCTGGTTTTAGATGTTGTGGACCAACTGGTTGTAGATGTTGTGGACCAGCTGGTTCTGGAAGTTTTGGACCATTTGGTTTTAGATGTTGTGGACCAGCTGGTCATGGATGTTGTGGACCAGCTGGTTTTAGATGTTGTGGACCAGTTGGTTTTAGATGTTGTGGACCAGCTGGTTTTAGATGTTGTGGACCAGTTGGTTTTAGATGTTGTGGACCAGCTGGTTTTAGATGTTGTGGACCAGCTGGTTTTAGATGTTGTGGACCAGCTGGTTTTAGATGTTGTGGACCAGCTGGTTTTAGATGTTGTGGACCAGCTGGTTTTAGATGTTGTGGACCAGCTGGTTTTAGATGTTGTGGACCACCTGGTTTTAGATGTTGTGGAACAGCTGGTTTTAGATGTTGTGGATTAGCTGGTTTTAGATGTTGTGGACCAGCTGGTTCTGGAAGTTGTGGACCAGCTGGTTTTAGATGTTGTGGACCAGCTGGTTCTGGATCTTTTGGACCAGCTGGTTCTGGAAGTTGTGGACCAGCTGGTTTTAGATGTTGTGGACCAGCTGGTTCTAGATGTTGTGGACCAGCTGGTTTTAGATGTTGTGGACCAGCTGGTTCTGGATGTTGTGGACGAGCTGGTTTTAGAAGTTGTGGACCAGCTGGTTTTAGATGTTGTGGACCAGCTGGTTTTAGATGTAATAGACTAGTTGGTTCTAAAAGTTGTGGACCATCTGGTTTTAGATGTTGTGGACTAGCTGGTTCTGGAAGTTATGGACCAGATGGTTTTAGATGTTGTAAAAAAGGTGGTTTTAGATGTTGTGGACCAGCTGGTTTTAGATGTTGTGGACTAGCTGGTTTTAGATGTTGTGGACCAGCTGGTTCTGGAAGTTGTGAACCAGCTGGTTTTGGATGTTTTGGACCAACTGGTTTTAGATGTTGTGGACCAGCTGGTTTTAGATGTTGTGGACTAGCTGGTTTTAGATGTTGTGGACCAACTGGTTGTAGATGTTGTGGACCAGCTGGTTCTGGAAGTTTTGGACCATTTGGTTTTAGATGTTGTGGACCAGTTGGTCATGGATGTTGTGGACCAGCTGGTTTTAGATGTTGTGGACCAGTTGGTTTTAGATGTTGTGGACCAGCTGGTTTTAGATGTTGTTGACCAGCTGGTTTTAGATGTTGTGGACCACCTGGTTTTAGATGTTGTGGAACAGCTGGTTTTAGATGTTGTGGATTAGCTGGTTTTAGATGTTGTGGACCAGCTGGTTCTGGAAGTTGTGGACCAGCTGGTTTTAGATGTTGTGTACCAGCTGGTTCTGGATCTTTTGGACCAGTTGGTTCTGGACCAGCTGGTTTTAGATGTTGTGGACCAGCTGGTTCTAGATGTTGTGGACCAGTTGGTTTTAGAAGTTGTGGACCTGCTGGTTTTAGATGTTGTGGACCAGTTGGTTTTAGATGTAATAGACCAGCTGGTTCTGGAAGTTGTGGACCATCTGGTTTTAGATGTTGTGGACTAGCTGGTTCTGGAAGTTATGGACCAGATGGTTTTAGATGTTGTAAACCAGCTGGTTTTAGATGTTGTAGACTAGTTGGTTTTAGATGTTGTAGACTAGCTGGTTTTAGATGTTGTGGACTAGCTGGTTTTAGATGTTGTGGACCACCTGGTTTTAGATGTTGTGGAACAGCTGGTTTTAGATGTTGTGGATTAGCTGGTTTTAGATGTTGTGGACCAGCTGGTTCTGGAAGTTGTGGACCAGCTGGTTTTAGATGTTGTTGACCAGCTGGGTCTGGATCTTTTGGACCAGCTGGTTCTGGAAGTTGTGGACCAGCTGGTTTTAGATGTTGTGGACCAGCTGGTTCTAGATGTTGTGGACCAGCTGGTTTTAGATGTTGTGGACCAGCTGGTTCTGGATGTTGTGGACGAGCTGGTTTTAGAAGTTGTGGACCAGCTGGTTTTAGATGTTGTGGACCAGCTGGTTTTAGATGTAATAGACTAGTTGGTTCTAAAAGTTGTGGACCATCTGGTTTTAGATGTTGTGGACTAGCTGGTTCTGGAAGTTATGGACCAGATGGTTTTAGATGTTGTAAACCAGCTGGTTTTAGATGTTGTGGACCAGCTGGTTTTAGATGTTGTGGACTAGCTGGTTTTAGATGTTGTGGACCAGCTGGTTCTGGAAGTTGTGAACCAGCTGGTTTTGGATGTTTTGGACCAACTGGTTTTAGATGTTGTGGACCAGTTGGTTTTAGATGTTGTGGACTAGCTGGTTTTAGATGTTGTGGACCAACTGGTTGTAGATGTTGTGGACCAGCTGGTTCTGGAAGTTTTGGACCATTTGGTTTTAGATGTTGTGGACCAGTTGGTCATGGATGTTGTGGACCAGCTGGTTTTAGATGTTGTGGACCAGTTGGTTTTAGATGTTGTGGACCAGCTGGTTTTAGATGTTGTTGACCAGCTGGTTTTAGATGTTGTGGACCACCTGGTTTTAGATGTTGTGGAACAGCTGGTTTTAGATGTTGTGGATTAGCTGGTTTTAGATGTTGTGGACCAGCTGGTTCTGGAAGTTGTGGACCAGCTGGTTTTAGATGTTGTGTACCAGCTGGTTCTGGATCTTTTGGACCAGTTGGTTCTGGACCAGCTGGTTTTAGATGTTGTGGACCAGCTGGTTCTAGATGTTGTGGACCAGTTGGTTTTAGAAGTTGTGGACCTGCTGGTTTTAGATGTTGTGGACCAGTTGGTTTTAGATGTAATAGACCAGCTGGTTCTGGAAGTTGTGGACCATCTGGTTTTAGATGTTGTGGACTAGCTGGTTCTGGAAGTTATGGACCAGATGGTTTTAGATGTTGTAAACCAGCTGGTTTTAGATGTTGTAGACTAGTTGGTTTTAGATGTTGTAGACTAGCTGGTTTTAGATGTTGTGGACTAGCTGGTTTTAGATGTTGTGGACTAGCTGGTTTTAGATGTTGTGGACCAGATGGTTCTGGAAGTTGTGGACCAGCTGGTTTTAGATGTTATGGACCAGCTGGTTTTAGATGTTGTGGACTAGCTGGTTTTAGATGTTGTGGACTAGCTGGTTTTAGATGTTGTGGACTAGCTGGTTTTAGATGTTGTGGACTAGCTGGTTCTGGAAGTTGTGGACCAGCTGGTTTTAGATGTTGTGGACCAGCTGGTTTTAGATGTTGTGGACTAGCTGGTTTTAGATGTTTTGGACTAGTTGGTTTTAGATGTTGTGGACTAGCTGGTTTTAGATGTTGTGGACTAGCTAGTTTTAGATGTTGTGGACTACCTGGTTTTAGATGTTATGGACCAGCTTGTTCTGGAAGTTGTGGACCAGCTGGTTTTAGATGTTGTGGACAAGCTGGTTTTGGATGTTGTGGACTAGCTGGTTTTAGATGTTGTGGACTAGCTGGTTTTAGATGTTGTGGACCAGCTGGTTCTGGAAGTTGTGAACCAGCTGGTTTTGGATGTTTTGTACCAACTGGTTTTAGATGTTGTGGACCAGCTGGTTTTAGATGTTGTGGACTAGCTGGTTTTAGATGTTGTGGACCAACTGGTTGTAGATGTTGTGGACCAGCTGGTTCTGGAAGTTTTGGACAATTTGGTTTTAGATGTTGTGGACTAGCTGGTTCTAGATGTTATGGACCAGCTGGTTTTAGATGTTGTGGACCAGCTGGTTCTGGATGTTGTGGACGAGCTGGTTTTAGAAGTTGTGGACCAGCTGGTTTTAGATGTTGTGGACCAGTTGGTTTTAGATGTAATAGACCAGCTGGTTCTGGAAGTTGTGGACCATCTGGTTTTAGATGTTGTGGACCAGTTGGTTTTAGATGTAATAGACCAGCTGGTTCTGGAAGTTGTGGACCATCTGGTTTTAGATGTTGTGGACTAGCTGGTTCTGGAAGTTATGGACCAGATGGTTTTAGATGTTGTAAACCAGCTGGTTTTAGATGTTGTAGACTAGCTGGTTTTAGATGTTGTAGACTAGCTGGTTTTAGATGTTGTGGACTAGCTGGTTTTAGATGTTGTGGACTAGTTGGTTTTAGATGTTGTGGACTTGCTGGTTTTAGATGTTGTGGACCAGCTGGTTTTAGATGTTGTGGACAAGCTGGTTGTAGATGTTGTGGACCAGCTGGGTCTGGATGCTATAGACCAGCTGGTTTTAGATGTTGTGGACCAGCTGGTTCTGGATGCTATGGACCAGCTGGTTTTAGATGTTGTGGACCAGCTGGTTCTGGATGTTGTGGACCAGCTGGTTTTAGATGTTGTGGACCATCTGGTTTTAGATGTTGTGGACTAGCTGGTTTTACATGTTATGGACCAGCTGGTTTTAGATGTTGTGGACCAGCTGGTTTTACATGTTTTGGACCAGCTGGTTATAGATGTTGTGGACTAGCTGGTATTAGATGTTGTGGACCATCTGGTTCTAGATGTTGTGGACCAGCTGGTTATGGAAGTTGTGGACCATCTGGTTTTAGATGTTGTGGAATAGCTGGTTTTAGATGTTGTGGACTAGCTGGTTATAGATGTTGTGGACTAGCTTGTTTTAGATGTTGTGGACCAGATGGTTCTGGAAGTTGTGGACCAGCGGGTTTTAGATGTTGTGGAACAGTTGGTTTTAGATGTTGTGGACTAACTGGTTTTAGATGTTGTGGACTAGCTGGTTTTAGATGTTGTGGACTAGCTGGTTCTGGAAGTTATGGACCAGCTTGTTTTAGATGTTGTAGACTAGCTGGTTTTAGATGTTGTAGACTAGCTGGTTTTAGATGTTGTGGACTAGCTGGTTCTGGAAGTTATGGACTAGCTGGTTTTAGATGTTGTAGACTAGCTGGTTTTAGATGTTGTAGACTAGCTGGTTTTAGATGTTGTGGACTACCTGGTTTTAGATGTTATGGACCAGCTTGTTCTGGAAGTTGTGGACCAGCTGGTTTTAGATGTTGTGGACAAGCTGGTTTTGGATGTTGTGGACTAGCTGGTTTTAGATGTTGTGGACTAGCTGGTTTTAGATGTTGTGGACCAGCTGGTTCTGGAAGTTGTGAACCAGCTGGTTTTGGATGTTTTGTACCAACTGGTTTTAGATGTTGTGGACCAGCTGGTTTTAGATGTTGTGGACTAGCTGGTTTTAGATGTTGTGGACCAGCTGGTTCTAGATGTTGTGGACCAGCTGGTTTTAGATGTTGTGGACCAGCTGGTTCTGGATGTTGTGGACGAGCTGGTTTTAGAAGTTGTGGACCAGCTGGTTTTAGATGTTGTGGACCAGCTGGTTTTAGATGTAATAGACTAGTTGGTTCTAAAAGTTGTGGACCATCTGGTTTTAGATGTTGTGGACTAGCTGGTTCTGGAAGTTATGGACCAGATGGTTTTAGATGTTGTAAACCAGCTGGTTTTAGATGTTGTAGACTAGCTGGTTTTAGATAATGTAGACTAGCTGGTTTTAGATGTTGTGGACTAGCTGGTTTTAGATGTTGTGGACTAGTTGGTTTTAGATGTTGTGGACTTGCTGGTTTTAGATGTTGTGGACCAGCTGGTTTTAGATGTTGTGGACAAGCTGGTTGTAGATGTTGTGGACCAGCTGGGTCTGGATGCTATAGACCAGCTGGTTTTAGATGTTGTGGACCAGCTGGTTCTGGATGCTATGGACCAGCTGGTTTTAGATGTTGTGGACCAGCTGGTTCTGGATGTTGTGGACCAGCTGGTTTTAGATGTTGTGGACCATCTGGTTTTAGATGTTGTGGACTAGCTGGTTTTACATGTTATGGACCAGCTGGTTTTAGATGTTGTGGACCAGCTGGTTTTAGATGTTGTGGACCAGCTGGTTTTAGATGTTGTGGACTAGCTGGTTTTAGATGTTGTGGACCAGCTGGTTCTGGAAGTTGTGGACCAGCTGGTTTTAGATGTTGTGGACCTGGTTTTAGATGTTGTGGACTAGCTGGTTTTAGATGTTGTGGACTAGCTGGTTCTGGAAGTTATGGACCAGCTTGTTTTAGATGTTGTAGACTAGCTGGTTTTAGATGTTGTAGACTAGCTGGTTTTAGATGTTGTGGACTAGCTGGTTCTGGAAGTTATGGACCAGCTGGTTTTAGATGTTGTAGACTAGCTGGTTTTAGATGTTGTAGACTAGCTGGTTTTAGATGTTGTGGACTACCTGGTTTTAGATGTTATGGACCAGCTTGTTCTGGAAGTTGTGGACCAGCTGGTTTTAGATGTTGTGGACAAGCTGGTTTTGGATGTTGTGGACTAGCTGGTTTTAGATGTTGTGGACTAGCTGGTTTTAGATGTTGTGGACCAGCTGGTTCTGGAAGTTGTGAACCAGCTGGTTTTGGATGTTTTGTACCAACTGGTTTTAGATGTTGTGGACCAGCTGGTTTTAGATGTTGTGGACTAGCTGGTTTTAGATGTTGTGGACCAGCTGGTTCTAGATGTTGTGGACCAGCTGGTTTTAGATGTTGTGGACCAGCTGGTTCTGGATGTTGTGGACGAGCTGGTTTTAGAAGTTGTGGACCAGCTGGTTTTAGATGTTGTGGACCAGCTGGTTTTAGATGTAATAGACTAGTTGGTTCTAAAAGTTGTGGACCATCTGGTTTTAGATGTTGTGGACTAGCTGGTTCTGGAAGTTATGGACCAGATGGTTTTAGATGTTGTAAACCAGCTGGTTTTAGATGTTGTAGACTAGCTGGTTTTAGATAATGTAGACTAGCTGGTTTTAGATGTTGTGGACTAGCTGGTTTTAGATGTTGTGGACTAGTTGGTTTTAGATGTTGTGGACTTGCTGGTTTTAGATGTTGTGGACCAGCTGGTTTTAGATGTTGTGGACAAGCTGGTTGTAGATGTTGTGGACCAGCTGGGTCTGGATGCTATAGACCAGCTGGTTTTAGATGTTGTGGACCAGCTGGTTCTGGATGCTATGGACCAGCTGGTTTTAGATGTTGTGGACCAGCTGGTTCTGGATGTTGTGGACCAGCTGGTTTTAGATGTTGTGGACCATCTGGTTTTAGATGTTGTGGACTAGCTGGTTTTACATGTTATGGACCAGCTGGTTTTAGATGTTGTGGACCAGCTGGTTTTAGATGTTGTGGACCAGCTGGTTTTAGATGTTGTGGACTAGCTGGTTTTAGATGTTGTGGACCAGCTGGTTCTGGAAGTTGTGAACCAGCTGGTTTTGGACCAACTGGTTTTAGATGTTGTGGACCAGCTGGTTTTAGATGTTGTGGACTAGCTGGTTTTAGATGTTGTGGACCAACTGGTTGTAGATGTTGTGGACCAGCTGGTTCTGGAAGTTTTGGACCATTTGGTTTTAGATGTTGTGGACCAGCTGGTCATGGATGTTGTGGACCAGCTGGTTTTAGATGTTGTGGACCAGTTGGTTTTAGATGTTGTGGACCAGCTGGTTTTAGATGTTGTTGACCAGCTGGTTTTAGATGTTGTGGACCACCTGGTTTTAGATGTTGTGGATTAGCTGGTTTTAGATGTTGTGGACCAGCTGGTTCTGGAAGTTGTGGACCAGCTGGTTTTAGATGTTGTGGACCAGCTGGTTCTGGATCTTTTGGACCAGCTGGTTCTGGAAGTTGTGGACCAGCTGGTTTTAGATGTTGTGGACCAGCTGGTTCTAGATGTTGTGGACCAGCTGGTTTTAGATGTTGTGGACCAGCTGGTTCTGGATGTTGTGGACGAGCTGGTTTTAGAAGTTGTGGACCAGCTGGTTTTAGATGTTGTGGACCAGCTGGTTTTAGATGTAATAGACTAGTTGGTTCTAAAAGTTGTGGACCATCTGGTTTTAGATGTTGTGGACTAGCTGGTTCTGGAAGTTATGGACCAGATGGTTTTAGATGTTGTAAAAAAGGTGGTTTTAGATGTTGTGGACCAGCTGGTTTTAGATGTTGTGGACTAGCTGGTTTTAGATGTTGTGGACCAGCTGGTTCTGGAAGTTGTGAACCAGCTGGTTTTGGATGTTTTGGACCAACTGGTTTTAGATGTTGTGGACCAGCTGGTTTTAGATGTTGTGGACTAGCTGGTTTTGGATGTTGTGGACCAGCTGGTTTTAGATGTTGTGGACCAGCTGGTTTTGGATGTTTTGGACTATTTGGTTTTAGATGTTGTAGACTAGCTGGTTTTAGATGTTGTGGACTAGCTGGTTTTAGATGTTGTGGACTAGTTGGTTTTAGATGTTGTGGACTTGCTGGTTTTAGATGTTGTGGACCAGCTGGTTTTAGATGTTGTGGACAAGCTGGTTGTAGATGTTGTGGACCAGCTGGGTCTGGATGCTATAGACCAGCTGGTTTTAGATGTTGTGGACCAGCTGGTTCTGGATGCTATGGACCAGCTGGTTTTAGATGTTGTGGACCAGCTGGTTCTGGATGTTGTGGACCAGCTGGTTTTAGATGTTGTGGACCATCTGGTTTTAGATGTTGTGGACTAGCTGGTTTTACATGTTATGGACCAGCTGGTTTTAGATGTTGTGGACCAGCTGGTTTTACATGTTTTGGACCAGCTGGTTATAGATGTTGTGGACTAGCTGGTATTAGATGTTGTGGACCATCTGGTTCTAGATGTTGTGGACCAGCTGGTTATGGAAGATGTGGACCATCTGGTTTTAGATGTTGTGGAATAGCTGGTTTTAGATGTTGTGGACTATCTGGTTATAGATGTTGTGGACTAGCTTGTTTTAGATGTTGTGGACCAGATAGTTCTGGAAGTTGTGGACCAGCCGGTTTTAGATGTTGTGGAACAGTTGGTTTTAGATGTTGTGGACTAACTGGTTTTAGATGTTGTGGACTAGCTGGTTTTAGATGTTGTGGACTAGCTGGTTTTAGATGTTGTGGACCAGATGGTTCTGGAAGTTGTGGACCAGCTGGTTTTAGATGTTATGGACCAGCTGGTTTTAGATGTTGTGGACTAGCTGGTTTTAGATGTTGTGGACTAGCTGGTTTTAGATGTTTTGGACTAGTTGGTTTTAGATGTTGTGGACTAGCTGGTTTTAGATGTTGTGGACTAGCTAGTTTTAGATGTTGTGGACTAGCTGGTTCTGGAAGTTATGGACCAGCTTGTTCTGGAAGTTGTGGACCAGCTGGTTTTAGATGTTGTGGACAAGCTGGTTTTGGATGTTGTGGACTAGCTGGTTTTAGATGTTGTGGACTAGCTGGTTTTAGATGTTGTGGGCCAGCTGGTTCTGGAAGTTGTGAACCAGCTGGTTTTGGATGTTTTGTACCAACTGGTTTTAGATGTTGTGGACCAGCTGGTTTTAGATGTTGTGGACAAGCTGGTTTTAGATGTTTTGGACCAACTGGTTGTAGATGTTGTGGACTAGCTGGTTCTGGAAGTTTTGAACCATTGTGTTTTAGATGTTGTGGACCAGCTGGTCATGGATGTTGTGGACCAGCTGGTTTTAGATGTTGTGGACCAGTTGGTTTTAGATGTTGTGGACCAGCTGGTTTTAGATGTTGTGGACCAGCTGGTTTTAGATGTTGTGGACCACCTGGTTTTAGATGTTGTGGAACAGCTGGTTTTAGATGTTGTGGACTAGCTGGTTTTAGATGTTGTGGACCAGCTGGTTCTGGAAGTTGTGGACCAGATGGTTTTAGATGTTGTGGACCAGCTGGTTCTGGATCTTTTGGACCAGCTGGTTCTGGAAGTTGTGGACCAGCTGGTTTTAGATGTTGTGGACCAGCTGGTTCTAGATGTTGTGGACAAGCTGGTTTTAGAAGTTGTGAACCAGCTAGTTTTAGATGTTTTGGACCAGCTGGTTTTAGATGTAATGGACCAGCTGGTTCTGGAAGTTGTGGACCATCTGGTTTTAGATGTTGTGGACTAGCTGGTTTTAGATGTTGTGGACTAGCTGGTTTTAGATGTTGTGGACTAGCTGGTTTTAGATGTTGTGGACTAGCTGGTTCTGGAAGTTATGGACCAGATGGTTTTAGATGTTGTAAACCAGCTGGTTTTAGATGTTGTAGACTAGCTGGTTTTAGATGTTGTAGACTAGCTGGTTTTAGATGTTGTGGACTAGCTGGTTTTAGATGTTGTGGACTAGTTGGTTTTAGATGTTGTGGACTTGCTGGTTTTAGATGTTGTGGACCAGCTGGTTTTAGATGTTGTGGACAAGCTGGTTGTAGATGTTGTGGACCAGCTGGGTCTGGATGCTATAGACCAGCTGGTTTTAGATGTTGTGGACCAGCTGGTTCTGGATGCTATGGACCAGCTGGTTTTAGATGTTGTGGACCAGCTGGTTCTGGATGTTGTGGACCAGCTGGTTTTAGATGTTGTGGACCATCTGGTTTTAGATGTTGTGGACTAGCTGGTTTTACATGTTATGGACCAGCTGGTTTTAGATGTTGTGGACCAGCTGGTTTTACATGTTTTGGACCAGCTGGTTATAGATGTTGTGGACTAGCTGGTATTAGATGTTGTGGACCATCTGGTTCTAGATGTTGTGGACCAGCTGGTTATGGAAGTTGTGGACCATTTGGTTTTAGATGTTGTGGAATAGCTGGTTTTAGATGTTGTGGACTAGCTGGTTATAGATGTTGTGGACTAGCTGGTTTTAGATGTTGTGGACCAGATGGTTCTGGAAGTTGTGGACCAGCTGGTTTTAGATGTTGTGGAACAGCTGGTTTTAGATGTTGTGGACTAACTGGTTTTAGATGTTGTGGACTAGCTGGTTTTAGATGTTGTGGACTAGCTGGTTTTAGATGTTGTGGACCAGATGGTTCTGGAAGTTGTGGACCAGCTGGTTTTAGATGTTATGGACCAGCTGGTTTTAGATGTTGTGGACTAGCTGGTTTTAGATGTTGTGGACTAGCTGGTTTTAGATGTTGTGGACTAGCTGGTTTTAGATGTTGTGGACTAGCTGGTTCTGGAAGTTGTGGACCAGCTGGTTTTAGATGTTGTGGACCAGCTGGTTTTAGATGTTGTGGACTAGCTGGTTTTAGATGTTTTGGACTAGTTGGTTTTAGATGTTGTGGACTAGCTGGTTTTAGATGTTGTGGACTAGCTAGTTTTAGATGTTGTGGACTACCTGGTTTTAGATGTTATGGACCAGCTTGTTCTGGAAGTTGTGGACCAGCTGGTTTTAGATGTTGTGGACAAGCTGGTTTTGGATGTTGTGGACTAGCTGGTTTTAGATGTTGTGGACTAGCTGGTTTTAGATGTTGTGGACCAGCTGGTTCTGGAAGTTGTGAACCAGCTGGTTTTGGATGTTTTGTACCAACTGGTTTTAGATGTTGTGGACCAGCTGGTTTTAGATGTTGTGGACTAGCTGGTTTTAGATGTTGTGGACCAACTGGTTGTAGATGTTGTGGACCATCTGGTTCTGGAAGTTTTGGACCATTTGGTTTTAGATGTTGTGGACCAGCTGGTTTTAGATGTTGTGGACCAGTTGGTTTTAGATGTTGTGGACCAGCTGGTTTTAGATGTTGTGGACCAGCTGGTTTTAGATGTTGTGGACCACCTGGTTTTAGATGTTGTGGAACAGCTGGTTTTAGATGTTGTGGACTAGCTGGTTTTAGATGTTGTGGACCAGCTGGTTCTGGAAGTTGTGGACCAGATGGTTTTAGATGTTGTGGACCAGCTGGTTCTGGATCTTTTGGACCAGCTGGTTCTGGAAGTTGTGGACCAGCTGGTTTTAGATGTTGTGGACCAGCTGGTTCTAGATGTTGTGGACCAGCTGGTTTTAGATGTTGTGGACCAGCTGGTTCTGGAAGTTGTGGACCAGCTGGTTTTAGATGTTGTGGACCAGTTGGTTTTAGATGTTGTGGACTAGCTGGTTTTAGATGTTGTGGACTAGCTGGTTTTAGATGTTATGGACTAGTTGGTTTTAGATGTTGTGGACTAGCTGGTTCTGGAAGTTATGGACCAGCTGGTTTTAGATGTTGTAGACTAGCTGGTTTTAGATGTTGTAGACTAGCTGGTTTTAGATGTTGTGGACTAGCTGGTTTAAGATATTGTGGACTAGCTGGTTTTAGATGTTGTGGACTAGCTGGTTTTAGATGTTGTGGACCAGCTGGTTTTAGATGTTGTGGACTAGCTGGTTTTAGATGTTGTTGACCAGCTGGTTCTGGAAGTTGTGAACCAGCTGGTTTTGGATGTTTTGGACCAACTGGTTTTAGATGTTGTGGACCAGCTGGTTTTAGATGTTGTGGACTAGCTGGTTTTAGATGTTGTGGACCAACTGGTTGTAGATGTTGTGGACCAGCTGGTTCTGGAAGTTTTGGACCATTTGGTTTTAGATGTTGTGGACCAGCTGGTCATGGATGTTGTGGACCAGCTGGTTTTAGATGTTGTGGACCAGTTGGTTTTAGATGTTGTGGACCAGCTGGTTTTAGATGTTGTTGACCAGCTGGTTTTAGATGTTGTGGACCACCTGGTTTTAGATGTTGTGGAACAGCTGGTTTTAGATGTTGTGGATTAGCTGGTTTTAGATGTTGTGGACCAGCTGGTTCTGGAAGTTGTGGACCAGCTGGTTTTAGATGTTGTGGACCAGCTGGTTCTGGATCTTTTGGACCAGCTGGTTCTGGAAGTTGTGGACCAGCTGGTTTTAGATGTTGTGGACCAGCTGGTTCTAGATGTTGTGGACCAGCTGGTTTTAGATGTTGTGGACCAGCTGGTTCTGGATGTTGTGGACGAGCTGGTTTTAGAAGTTGTGGACCAGCTGGTTTTAGATGTTGTGGACCAGCTGGTTTTAGATGTAATAGACTAGTTGGTTCTAAAAGTTGTGGACCATCTGGTTTTAGATGTTGTGGACTAGCTGGTTCTGGAAGTTATGGACCAGATGGTTTTAGATGTTGTAAACCAGCTGGTTTTAGATGTTGTAGACTAGCTGGTTTTAGATAATGTAGACTAGCTGGTTTTAGATGTTGTGGACTAGCTGGTTTTAGATGTTGTGGACTAGTTGGTTTTAGATGTTGTGGACTTGCTGGTTTTAGATGTTGTGGACCAGCTGGTTTTAGATGTTGTGGACAAGCTGGTTGTAGATGTTGTGGACCAGCTGGGTCTGGATGCTATAGACCAGCTGGTTTTAGATGTTGTGGACCAGTTGGTTTTAGATGTTGTGGACCAGCTGGTTTTAGATGTTGTGGACCAGCTGGTTTTAGATGTTGTGGACCAGCTGGTTTTAGATGTTGTGGACCACCTGGTTTTAGATGTTGTGGAACAGCTGGTTTTAGATGTTGTGGACTAGCTGGTTTTAGATGTTGTGGACCAGCTGGTTCTGGAAGTTGTGGACCAGATGGTTTTAGATGTTGTGGACCAGCTGGTTCTGGATCTTTTGGACCAGCTGGTTCTGGAAGTTGTGGACCAGCTGGTTTTAGATGTTGTGGACCAGCTGGTTCTAGATGTTGTGGACCAGCTGGTTTTAGATGTTGTGGACCAGCTGGTTCTGGAAGTTGTGGACCAGCTGGTTTTAGATGTTGTGGACCAGTTGGTTTTAGATGTTGTGGCCTAGCTGGTTTTAGATGTTGTGGACTAGCTGGTTTTAGATGTTATGGACTAGTTGGTTTTAGATGTTGTGGACTAGCTGGTTCTGGAAGTTATGGACCAGCTGGTTTTAGATGTTGTAGACTAGCTGGTTTTAGATGTTGTGGACTAGCTGGTTTAAGATATTGTGGACTAGCTGGTTTTAGATGTTGTGGACTAGCTGGTTTTAGATGTTGTGGACCAGCTGGTTTTAGATGTTGTGGACTAGCTGGTTTTAGATTTTGTGGACCAGTTGGTTCTGGAAGTTGTGAACCAGCTGGTTTTGGATGTTTTGGACCAACTGGTTTTAGATGTTGTGGACCAGCTGGTTTTAGATGTTGTGGACTAGTTGGTTTTAGATGTTGTGGACCAACTGGTTGTAGATGTTGTGGACCAGCTGGTTCTGGACGTTTTGGACCATTTGGTTTTAGATGTTGTGGACCAGCTGGTCATGGATGTTGTGGACAAGCTGGTTTTAGATGTTGTGGACCAGTTGGTTTTAGATGTTGTGGACCAGCTGGTTTTAGATGTTGTTGACCAGCTGGTTTTAGATGTTGTGGACCACCTGGTTTTAGATGTTGTGGAACAGCTGGTTTTAGATGTTGTGCATTAGCTGGTTTTAGATGTTGTGGACCAGCTGGTTCTGGAAGTTGTGGACCAGCTGGTTTTAGATGTTGTGGACCAGCTGGTTCTGGATCTTTTGGACCAGCTGGTTCTGGAAGTTGTGGACCAGCTGGTTTTAGATGTTGTGGACCAGCTGGTTCTAGATGTTGTGGACCAGCTGGTTTTAGATGTTGTGGACCAGCTGGTTCTGGATGTTGTGGACGAGCTGGTTTTAGAAGTTGTGGACCAGCTGGTTTTAGATGTTGTGGACCAGCTGGTTTTAGATGTAATAGACTAGTTGGTTCTAAAAGTTGTGGACCATCTGGTTTTAGATGTTGTGGACTAGCTGGTTCTGGAAGTTATGGACCAGATGGTTTTAGATGTTGTAAACCAGCTGGTTTTAGATGTTGTAGACTAGCTGGTTTTAGATAATGTAGACTAGCTGGTTTTAGATGTTGTGGACTAGCTGGTTTTAGATGTTGTGGACTAGTTGGTTTTAGATGTTGTGGACTTGCTGGTTTTAGATGTTGTGGACCAGCTGGTTTTAGATGTTGTGGACAAGCTGGTTGTAGATGTTGTGGACCAGCTGGGTCTGGATGCTATAGACCAGCTGGTTTTAGATGTTGTGGACCAGCTGGTTCTGGATGCTATGGACCAGCTGGTTTTAGATGTTGTGGACCAGCTGGTTCTGGATGTTGTGGACCAGCTGGTTTTAGATGTTGTGGACCATCTGGTTTTAGATGTTGTGGACTAGCTGGTTTTACATGTTATGGACCAGCTGGTTTTAGATGTTGTGGACCAGCTGGTTTTACATGTTTTGGACCAGCTGGTTATAGATGTTGTGGACTAGCTGGTATTAGATGTTGTGGACCATCTGGTTCTAGATGTTCTGGACCAGCTGGTTATGGAAGTTGTGGACCATCTGGTTTTAGATGTTGTGGAACAGCTGGTTTTAGATGTTGTGGACTAGCTGGTTTTAGATGTTGTGGACCAGCTGGTTCTGGAAGTTGTGGACCAGATGGTTTTAGATGTTGTGGACCAGCTGGTTCTGGATCTTTTGGACCAGCTGGTTCTGGAAGTTGTGGACCAGCTGGTTTTAGATGTTGTGGACCAGCTGGTTCTAGATGTTGTGGACCTGTTGGTTTTAGATGTTGTGGACCAGCTGGTTCTGGAAGTTGTGGACCAGCTGGTTTTAGATGTTGTGGACCAGTTGGTTTTAGATGTTGTGGACTAGCTGGTTTTAGATGTTGTGGACTAGCTGGTTTTAGATGTTATGGATTAGTTGGTTTTAGATGTTGTGGACTAGCTGGTTCTGGAAGTTATGGACCAGCTGGTTTTAGATGTTGTAGACTAGCTGGTTTTAGATGTTGTAGACTAGCTGGTTTTAGATGTTGTGGACTAGCTGGTTTAAGATATTGTGGACTAGCTGGTTTTAGATGTTGTGGACTAGCTGGTTTTAGATGTTGTGGACCAGCTGGTTTTAGATGTTGTGGACTAGCTGGTTTTAGATGTTGTGGACCAGCTGGTTCTGGAAGTTGTGAACCAGCTGGTTTTGGACCAACTGGTTTTAGATGTTGTGGACCAGCTGGTTTTAGATGTTGTGGACTAGCTGGTTTTAGATGTTGTGGACCAACTGGTTGTAGATGTTGTGGACCAGCTGGTTCTGGAAGTTTTGGACCATTTGGTTTTAGATGTTGTGGACCAGCTGGTCATGGATGTTGTGGACCAGCTGGTTTTAGATGTTGTGGACCAGTTGGTTTTAGATGTTGTGGACCAGCTGGTTTTAGATGTTGTTGACCAGCTGGTTTTAGATGTTGTGGACCACCTGGTTTTAGATGTTGTGGAACAGCTGGTTTTAGATGTTGTGGATTAGCTGGTTTTAGATGTTGTGGACCAGCTGGTTCTGGAAGTTGTGGACCAGCTGGTTTTAGATGTTGTGGACCAGCTGGTTCTGGATCTTTTGGACCAGCTGGTTCTGGAAGTTGTGGACCAGCTGGTTTTAGATGTTGTGGACCAGCTGGTTCTAGATGTTGTGGACCAGCTGGTTTTAGATGTTGTGGACCAGCTGGTTCTGGATGTTGTGGACGAGCTGGTTTTAGAAGTTGTGGACCAGCTGGTTTTAGATGTTGTGGACCAGCTGGTTTTAGATGTAATAGACTAGTTGGTTCTAAAAGTTGTGGACAATCTGGTTTTAGATGTTGTGGACTAGCTGGTTCTGGAAGTTATGGACCAGATGGTTTTAGATGTTGTAAAAAAGGTGGTTTTAGATGTTGTGGACCAGCTGGTTTTAGATGTTGTGGACTAGCTGGTTTTAGATGTTGTGGACCAGCTGGTTCTGGAAGTTGTGAACCAGCTGGTTTTGGATGTTTTGGACCAACTGGTTTTAGATGTTGTGGACCAGCTGGTTTTAGATGTTGTGGACTAGCTGGTTTTAGATGTTGTGGACCAACTGGTTGTAGATGTTGTGGACCAGCTGGTTCTGGAAGTTTTGGACCATTTGGTTTTAGATGTTGTGGACCAGTTGGTCATGGATGTTGTGGACCAGCTGGTTTTAGATGTTGTGGACCAGTTGGTTTTAGATGTTGTGGACCAGCTGGTTTTAGATGTTGTTGACCAGCTGGTTTTAGATGTTGTGGACCACCTGGTTTTAGATGTTGTGGAACAGCTGGTTTTAGATGTTGTGGATTAGCTGGTTTTAGATGTTGTGGACCAGCTGGTTCTGGAAGTTGTGGACCAGCTGGTTTTAGATGTTGTGTACCAGCTGGTTCTGGATCTTTTGGACCAGTTGGTTCTGGACCAGCTGGTTTTAGATGTTGTGGACCAGCTGGTTCTAGATGTTGTGGACCAGTTGGTTTTAGAAGTTGTGGACCTGCTGGTTTTAGATGTTGTGGACCAGTTGGTTTTAGATGTAATAGACCAGCTGGTTCTGGAAGTTGTGGACCATCTGGTTTTAGATGTTGTGGACTAGCTGGTTCTGGAAGTTATGGACCAGATGGTTTTAGATGTTGTAAACCAGCTGGTTTTAGATGTTGTAGACTAGTTGGTTTTAGATGTTGTAGACTAGCTGGTTTTAGATGTTGTGGACTAGCTGGTTTTAGATGTTGTGGACCACCTGGTTTTAGATGTTGTGGACCAGCTGGTTCTGGAAGTTGTGAACCAGCTGGTTTTGGACCAACTGGTTTTAGATGTTGTGGACCAGCTGGTTTTAGATGTTGTGGACTAGCTGGTTTTAGATGTTGTGGACCAACTGGTTGTAGATGTTGTGGACCAGCTGGTTCTGGAAGTTTTGGACCATTTGGTTTTAGATGTTGTGGACCAGCTGGTCATGGATGTTGTGGACCAGCTGGTTTTAGATGTTGTGGACCAGTTGGTTTTAGATGTTGTGGACCAGCTGGTTTTAGATGTTGTTGACCAGCTGGTTTTAGATGTTGTGGACCACCTGGTTTTAGATGTTGTGGAACAGCTGGTTTTAGATGTTGTGGATTAGCTGGTTTTAGATGTTGTGGACCAGCTGGTTCTGGAAGTTGTGGACCAGCTGGTTTTAGATGTTGTGGACCAGCTGGTTCTGGATCTTTTGGACCAGCTGGTTCTGGAAGTTGTGGACCAGCTGGTTTTAGATGTTGTGGACCAGCTGGTTCTAGATGTTGTGGACCAGCTGGTTTTAGATGTTGTGGACCAGCTGGTTCTGGATGTTGTGGACGAGCTGGTTTTAGAAGTTGTGGACCAGCTGGTTTTAGATGTTGTGGACCAGCTGGTTTTAGATGTAATAGACTAGTTGGTTCTAAAAGTTGTGGACAATCTGGTTTTAGATGTTGTGGACTAGCTGGTTCTGGAAGTTATGGACCAGATGGTTTTAGATGTTGTAAAAAAGGTGGTTTTAGATGTTGTGGACCAGCTGGTTTTAGATGTTGTGGACTAGCTGGTTTTAGATGTTGTGGACCAGCTGGTTCTGGAAGTTGTGAACCAGCTGGTTTTGGATGTTTTGGACCAACTGGTTTTAGATGTTGTGGACCAGCTGGTTTTAGATGTTGTGGACTAGCTGGTTTTAGATGTTGTGGACCAACTGGTTGTAGATGTTGTGGACCAGCTGGTTCTGGAAGTTTTGGACCATTTGGTTTTAGATGTTGTGGACCAGTTGGTCATGGATGTTGTGGACCAGCTGGTTTTAGATGTTGTGGACCAGTTGGTTTTAGATGTTGTGGACCAGCTGGTTTTAGATGTTGTTGACCAGCTGGTTTTAGATGTTGTGGACCACCTGGTTTTAGATGTTGTGGAACAGCTGGTTTTAGATGTTGTGGATTAGCTGGTTTTAGATGTTGTGGACCAGCTGGTTCTGGAAGTTGTGGACCAGCTGGTTTTAGATGTTGTGTACCAGCTGGTTCTGGATCTTTTGGACCAGTTGGTTCTGGACCAGCTGGTTTTAGATGTTGTGGACCAGCTGGTTCTAGATGTTGTGGACCAGTTGGTTTTAGAAGTTGTGGACCTGCTGGTTTTAGATGTTGTGGACCAGTTGGTTTTAGATGTAATAGACCAGCTGGTTCTGGAAGTTGTGGACCATCTGGTTTTAGATGTTGTGGACTAGCTGGTTCTGGAAGTTATGGACCAGATGGTTTTAGATGTTGTAAACCAGCTGGTTTTAGATGTTGTAGACTAGTTGGTTTTAGATGTTGTAGACTAGCTGGTTTTAGATGTTGTGGACTAGCTGGTTTTAGATGTTGTGGACCACCTGGTTTTAGATGTTGTGGAACAGCTGGTTTTAGATGTTGTGGATTAGCTGGTTTTAGATGTTGTGGACCAGCTGGTTCTGGAAGTTGTGGACCAGCTGGTTTTAGATGTTGTGGACCAGCTGGTTCTGGATCTTTTGGACCAGCTGGTTCTGGAAGTTGTGGACCAGCTGGTTTTAGATGTTGTGGACCAGCTGGTTCTAGATGTTGTGGACCAGCTGGTTTTAGATGTTGTGGACCAGCTGGTTCTGGATGTTGTGGACGAGCTGGTTTTAGAAGTTGTGGACCAGCTGGTTTTAGATGTTGTGGACCAGCTGGTTTTAGATGTAATAGACTAGTTGGTTCTAAAAGTTGTGGACCATCTGGTTTTAGATGTTGTGGACTAGCTGGTTCTGGAAGTTATGGACCAGATGGTTTTAGATGTTGTAAACCAGCTGGTTTTAGATGTTGTGGACCAGCTGGTTTTAGATGTTGTGGACTAGCTGGTTTTAGATGTTGTGGACCAGCTGGTTCTGGAAGTTGTGAACCAGCTGGTTTTGGATGTTTTGGACCAACTGGTTTTAGATGTTGTGGACCAGTTGGTTTTAGATGTTGTGGACTAGCTGGTTTTAGATGTTGTGGACCAACTGGTTGTAGATGTTGTGGACCAGCTGGTTCTGGAAGTTTTGGACCATTTGGTTTTAGATGTTGTGGACCAGTTGGTCATGGTTTTAGATGTTGTGGACCAGTTGGTTTTAGATGTTGTGGACCAGCTGGTTTTAGATGTTGTTGACCAGCTGGTTTTAGATGTTGTGGACCACCTGGTTTTAGATGTTGTGGAACAGCTGGTTTTAGATGTTGTGGATTAGCTGGTTTTAGATGTTGTGGACCAGCTGGTTCTGGAAGTTGTGGACCAGCTGGTTTTAGATGTTGTGTACCAGCTGGTTCTGGATCTTTTGGACCAGTTGGTTCTGGACCAGCTGGTTTTAGATGTTGTGGACCAGCTGGTTCTAGATGTTGTGGACCAGTTGGTTTTAGAAGTTGTGGACCTGCTGGTTTTAGATGTTGTGGACCAGTTGGTTTTAGATGTAATAGACCAGCTGGTTCTGGAAGTTGTGGACCATCTGGTTTTAGATGTTGTGGACTAGCTGGTTCTGGAAGTTATGGACCAGATGGTTTTAGATGTTGTAAACCAGCTGGTTTTAGATGTTGTAGACTAGTTGGTTTTAGATGTTGTAGACTAGCTGGTTTTAGATGTTGTGGACTAGCTGGTTTTAGATGTTGTGGACTAGCTGGTTTTAGATGTTGTGGACCAGATGGTTCTGGAAGTTGTGGACCAGCTGGTTTTAGATGTTATGGACCAGCTGGTTTTAGATGTTGTGGACTAGCTGGTTTTAGATGTTGTGGACTAGCTGGTTTTAGATGTTGTGGACTAGCTGGTTTTAGATGTTGTGGACTAGCTGGTTCTGGAAGTTGTGGACCAGCTGGTTTTAGATGTTGTGGACCAGCTGGTTTTAGATGTTGTGGACTAGCTGGTTTTAGATGTTTTGGACTAGTTGGTTTTAGATGTTGTGGACTAGCTGGTTTTAGATGTTGTGGACTAGCTAGTTTTAGATGTTGTGGACTACCTGGTTTTAGATGTTATGGACCAGCTTGTTCTGGAAGTTGTGGACCAGCTGGTTTTAGATGTTGTGGACAAGCTGGTTTTGGATGTTGTGGACTAGCTGGTTTTAGATGTTGTGGACTAGCTGGTTTTAGATGTTGTGGACCAGCTGGTTCTGGAAGTTGTGAACCAGCTGGTTTTGGATGTTTTGTACCAACTGGTTTTAGATGTTGTGGACCAGCTGGTTTTAGATGTTGTGGACTAGCTGGTTTTAGATGTTGTGGACCAACTGGTTGTAGATGTTGTGGACCAGCTGGTTCTGGAAGTTTTGGACCATTTGGTTTTAGATGTTGTGGACTAGCTGGTTCTAGATGTTATGGACCAGCTGGTTTTAGATGTTGTGGACCAGCTGGTTCTGGATGTTGTGGACGAGCTGGTTTTAGAAGTTGTGGACCAGCTGGTTTTAGATGTTGTGGACCAGTTGGTTTTAGATGTAATAGACCAGCTGGTTCTGGATGTTGTGGACCATCTGGTTTTAGATGTTGTGGACCAGTTGGTTTTGGATGTTGTGGACCAGCTGGTTTTGGATGTTGTGGACCATCTGGTTTTAGATGTTGTGGACTAGCTGGTTTTGGATGTTATGGACCAGCTGGTTTTAGATGTTGTGGACCAGCTGGTTTTAGATGTTTTGGACTAGCTGGTTTTAGATGTTGTGGACTAGCTGGTTTTAGATGTTGTGGACTATCTGGTTTTAGATGTTGTGGACTAGTTGGTTTTGGATGTTGTGGACTTTCTGGTTTTAGATGTTGTGGACTAGCTGGTTTTAGATGTTGTGGACCAGCTGGTTGTGGATGTTTTGGACCAGCTGGTTCTGGATGTTGTGGACCAGCTGGTTTTAGATGTTGTGGACCAGCTGGTTCTGGATGTTGTGGACCAGCTGGTTTTAGATGTTGTGGACCAGCTGGTTCTGGATGTTGTGGACCAGCTGGTTTTAGATGTTGTGGACCATTTGGTTTTAGATGTTGTGGCCTAGCTGGTTTTAGATGTTGTGGACTAGCTGGTTTTAGATGTTGTGGACTAGTTGGTTTTAGATGTTTTGGACCAGCTGGTTTTAGATGTTGTGGACTAGCTGGTTTTAGATGTTGTGGACCATCTGGTTTTAGATGTTGTGGACTAGCTGGTTTTGGATGTTGTGGACCATCTGGTTTTGGATGTTGTGGACTAGCTGGTTTTAGATGTTGTGGACCAGCTGGTTCTGGATCTTTTGGACCAGCTGGTTCTGGAAGTTGTGGACCAGCTGGTTTTAGATGTTGTGGACCAGCTGGTTCTAGATGTTGTGGACCAGCTGGTTTTAGATGTTGTGGACCAGCTGGTTCTGGAAGTTGTGGACCAGCTGGTTTTAGATGTTGTGGACCAGTTGGTTTTAGATGTTGTGGCCTAGCTGGTTTTAGATGTTGTGGACTAGCTGGTTTTAGATGTTATGGACTAGTTGGTTTTAGATGTTGTGGACTAGCTGGTTCTGGAAGTTATGGACCAGCTGGTTTTAGATGTTGTAGACTAGCTGGTTTTAGATGTTGTGGACTAGCTGGTTTAAGATATTGTGGACTAGCTGGTTTTAGATGTTGTGGACTAGCTGGTTTTAGATGTTGTGGACCAGCTGGTTTTAGATGTTGTGGACTAGCTGGTTTTAGATTTTGTGGACCAGTTGGTTCTGGAAGTTGTGAACCAGCTGGTTTTGGATGTTTTGGACCAACTGGTTTTAGATGTTGTGGACCAGCTGGTTTTAGATGTTGTGGACTAGTTGTTTTAGATGTTGTGGACCAACTGGTTGTAGATGTTGTGGACCAGCTGGTTCTGGACGTTTTGGACCATTTGGTTTTAGATGTTGTGGACCAGCTGGTCATGGATGTTGTGGACAAGCTGGTTTTAGATGTTGTGGACCAGTTGGTTTTAGATGTTGTGGACCAGCTGGTTTTAGATGTTGTTGACCAGCTGGTTTTAGATGTTGTGGACCACCTGGTTTTAGATGTTGTGGAACAGCTGGTTTTAGATGTTGTGCATTAGCTGGTTTTAGATGTTGTGGACCAGCTGGTTCTGGAAGTTGTGGACCAGCTGGTTTTAGATGTTGTGGACCAGCTGGTTCTGGATCTTTTGGACCAGCTGGTTCTGGAAGTTGTGGACCAGCTGGTTTTAGATGTTGTGGACCAGCTGGTTCTAGATGTTGTGGACCAGCTGGTTTTAGATGTTGTGGACCAGCTGGTTCTGGATGTTGTGGACGAGCTGGTTTTAGAAGTTGTGGACCAGCTGGTTTTAGATGTTGTGGACCAGCTGGTTTTAGATGTAATAGACTAGTTGGTTCTAAAAGTTGTGGACCATCTGGTTTTAGATGTTGTGGACTAGCTGGTTCTGGAAGTTATGGACCAGATGGTTTTAGATGTTGTAAACCAGCTGGTTTTAGATGTTGTAGACTAGCTGGTTTTAGATAATGTAGACTAGCTGGTTTTAGATGTTGTGGACTAGCTGGTTTTAGATGTTGTGGACTAGTTGGTTTTAGATGTTGTGGACTTGCTGGTTTTAGATGTTGTGGACCAGCTGGTTTTAGATGTTGTGGACCAGCTGGGTCTGGATGCTATAGACCAGCTGGTTTTAGATGTTGTGGACCAGCTGGTTCTGGATGCTATGGACCAGCTGGTTTTAGATGTTGTGGACCAGCTGGTTCTGGATGTTGTGGACCAGCTGGTTTTAGATGTTGTGGACCATCTGGTTTTAGATGTTGTGGACTAGCTGGTTTTACATGTTATGGACCAGCTGGTTTTAGATGTTGTGGACCAGCTGGTTTTACATGTTTTGGACCAGCTGGTTATAGATGTTGTGGACTAGCTGGTATTAGATGTTGTGGACCATCTGGTTCTAGATGTTCTGGACCAGCTGGTTATGGAAGTTGTGGACCATCTGGTTTTAGATGTTGTGGAACAGCTGGTTTTAGATGTTGTGGACTAGCTGGTTTTAGATGTTGTGGACCAGCTGGTTCTGGAAGTTGTGGACCAGATGGTTTTAGATGTTGTGGACCAGCTGGTTCTGGATCTTTTGGACCAGCTGGTTCTGGAAGTTGTGGACCAGCTGGTTTTAGATGTTGTGGACCAGCTGTTTCTAGATGTTGTGGACCTGTTGGTTTTAGATGTTGTGGACCAGCTGGTTCTGGAAGTTGTGGACCAGCTGGTTTTAGATGTTGTGGACCAGTTGGTTTTAGATGTTGTGGACTAGCTGGTTTTAGATGTTGTGGACTAGCTGGTTTTAGATGTTATGGATTAGTTGGTTTTAGATGATGTTATGGACCAGCTGGTTTTAGATGTTGTAGACTAGCTGGTTTTAGATGTTGTAGACTAGCTGGTTTTAGATGTTGTGGACTAGCTGGTTTAAGATATTGTGGACTAGCTGGTTTTAGATGTTGTGGACTAGCTGGTTTTAGATGTTGTGGACCAGCTGGTTTTAGATGTTGTGGACTAGCTGGTTTTAGATGTTGTGGACCAGCTGGTTCTGGAAGTTGTGAACCAGCTGGTTTTGGACCAACTGGTTTTAGATGTTGTGGACCAGCTGGTTTTAGATGTTGTGGACTAGCTGGTTTTAGATGTTGTGGACCAACTGGTTGTAGATGTTGTGGACCAGCTGGTTCTGGAAGTTTTGGACCATTTGGTTTTAGATGTTGTGGACCAGCTGGTCATGGATGTTGTGGACCAGCTGGTTTTAGATGTTGTGGACCAGTTGGTTTTAGATGTTGTGGACCAGCTGGTTTTAGATGTTGTTGACCAGCTGGTTTTAGATGTTGTGGACCACCTGGTTTTAGATGTTGTGGAACAGCTGGTTTTAGATGTTGTGGATTAGCTGGTTTTAGATGTTGTGGACCAGCTGGTTCTGGAAGTTGTGGACCAGCTGGTTTTAGATGTTGTGGACCAGCTGGTTCTGGATCTTTTGGACCAGCTGGTTCTGGAAGTTGTGGACCAGCTGGTTTTAGATGTTGTGGACCAGCTGGTTCTAGATGTTGTGGACCAGCTGGTTTTAGATGTTGTGGACCAGCTGGTTCTGGATGTTGTGGACGAGCTGGTTTTAGAAGTTGTGGACCAGCTGGTTTTAGATGTTGTGGACCAGCTGGTTTTAGATGTAATAGACTAGTTGGTTCTAAAAGTTGTGGACCATCTGGTTTTAGATGTTGTGGACTAGCTGGTTCTGGAAGTTATGGACCAGATGGTTTTAGATGTTGTAAACCAGCTGGTTTTAGATGTTGTGGACCAGCTGGTTTTAGATGTTGTGGACTAGCTGGTTTTAGATGTTGTGGACCAGCTGGTTCTGGAAGTTGTGAACCAGCTGGTTTTGGATGTTTTGGACCAACTGGTTTTAGATGTTGTGGACCAGCTGGTTTTAGATGTTGTGGACTAGCTGGTTTTAGATGTTGTGGACCAACTGGTTGTAGATGTTGTGGACCAGCTGGTTCTGGAAGTTTTGGACCATTTGGTTTTAGATGTTGTGGACCAGTTGGTCATGGATGTTGTGGACCAGCTGGTTTTAGATGTTGTGGACCAGTTGGTTTTAGATGTTGTGGACCAGCTGGTTTTAGATGTTGTTGACCAGCTGGTTTTAGATGTTGTGGACCACCTGGTTTTAGATGTTGTGGAACAGCTGGTTTTAGATGTTGTGGATTAGCTGGTTTTAGATGTTGTGGACCAGCTGGTTCTGGAAGTTGTGGACCAGCTGGTTTTAGATGTTGTGTACCAGCTGGTTCTGGATCTTTTGGACCAGCTGGTTCTGGAAGTTGTGGAACAGCTGGTTTTAGATGTTGTGGACCAGCTGGTTCTAGATGTTGTGGACCAGCTGGTTTTAGAAGTTGTGGACCTGCTGGTTTTAGATGTTGTGGACCAGTTGGTTTTAGATGTAATAGACCAGTTGGTTCTGGAAGTTGTGGACCATCTGGTTTTAGATGTTGTGGACTAGCTGGTTCTGGAAGTTATGGACCAGATGGTTTTAGATGTTGTAAACCAGCTGGTTTTAGATGTTGTAGACTAGTTGGTTTTAGATGTTGTGGACTAGCTGGTTTTAGATGTTGTGGACCAGCTGGTTCTGGAAGTTGTGGACCAGCTGGTTTTAGATGTTGTGGACCAGTTGGTTTTAGATGTTGTGGACTAGCTGGTTTTAGATGTTGTGGACTAGCTGGTTTTAGATGTTATGGATTAGTTGGTTTTAGATGTTGTGGACTAGCTGGTTCTGGAAGTTATGGACCAGCTGGTTTTAGATGTTGTAGACTAGCTGGTTTTAGATGTTGTAGACTAGCTGGTTTTAGATGTTGTGGACTAGCTGGTTTAAGATATTGTGGACTAGCTGGTTTTAGATGTTGTGGACTAGCTGGTTTTAGATGTTGTGGACCAGCTGGTTTTAGATGTTGTGGACTAGCTGGTTTTAGATGTTGTGGACCAGCTGGTTCTGGAAGTTGTGAACCAGCTGGTTTTGGACCAACTGGTTTTAGATGTTGTGGACCAGCTGGTTTTAGATGTTGTGGACTAGCTGGTTTTAGATGTTGTGGACCAACTGGTTGTAGATGTTGTGGACCAGCTGGTTCTGGAAGTTTTGGACCATTTGGTTTTAGATGTTGTGGACCAGCTGGTCATGGATGTTGTGGACCAGCTGGTTTTAGATGTTGTGGACCAGTTGGTTTTAGATGTTGTGGACCAGCTGGTTTTAGATGTTGTTGACCAGCTGGTTTTAGATGTTGTGGACCACCTGGTTTTAGATGTTGTGGAACAGCTGGTTTTAGATGTTGTGGATTAGCTGGTTTTAGATGTTGTGGACCAGCTGGTTCTGGAAGTTGTGGACCAGCTGGTTTTAGATGTTGTGGACCAGCTGGTTCTGGATCTTTTGGACCAGCTGGTTCTGGAAGTTGTGGACCAGCTGGTTTTAGATGTTGTGGACCAGCTGGTTCTAGATGTTGTGGACCAGCTGGTTTTAGATGTTGTGGACCAGCTGGTTCTGGATGTTGTGGACGAGCTGGTTTTAGAAGTTGTGGACCAGCTGGTTTTAGATGTTGTGGACCAGCTGGTTTTAGATGTAATAGACTAGTTGGTTCTAAAAGTTGTGGACCATCTGGTTTTAGATGTTGTGGACTAGCTGGTTCTGGAAGTTATGGACCAGATGGTTTTAGATGTTGTAAACCAGCTGGTTTTAGATGTTGTGGACCAGCTGGTTTTAGATGTTGTGGACTAGCTGGTTTTAGATGTTGTGGACCAGCTGGTTCTGGAAGTTGTGAACCAGCTGGTTTTGGATGTTTTGGACCAACTGGTTTTAGATGTTGTGGACCAGCTGGTTTTAGATGTTGTGGACTAGCTGGTTTTAGATGTTGTGGACCAACTGGTTGTAGATGTTGTGGACCAGCTGGTTCTGGAAGTTTTGGACCATTTGGTTTTAGATGTTGTGGACCAGTTGGTCATGGATGTTGTGGACCAGCTGGTTTTAGATGTTGTGGACCAGTTGGTTTTAGATGTTGTGGACCAGCTGGTTTTAGATGTTGTTGACCAGCTGGTTTTAGATGTTGTGGACCACCTGGTTTTAGATGTTGTGGAACAGCTGGTTTTAGATGTTGTGGATTAGCTGGTTTTAGATGTTGTGGACCAGCTGGTTCTGGAAGTTGTGGACCAGCTGGTTTTAGATGTTGTGTACCAGCTGGTTCTGGATCTTTTGGACCAGCTGGTTCTGGAAGTTGTGGACCAGCTGGTTTTAGATGTTGTGGACCTGCTGGTTTTAGATGTTGTGGACCAGTTGGTTTTAGATGTAATAGACCAGCTGGTTCTGGAAGTTGTGGACCATCTGGTTTTAGATGTTGTGGACTAGCTGGTTCTGGAAGTTATGGACCAGATGGTTTTAGATGTTGTAAACCAGCTGGTTTTAGATGTTGTAGACTAGTTGGTTTTAGATGTTGTAGACTAGCTGGTTTTAGATGTTGTGGACTAGCTGGTTTTAGATGTTGTGGACTAGCTGGTTTTAGATGTTGTGGACCAGATGGTTCTGGAAGTTGTGGACCAGCTGGTTTTAGATGTTATGGACCAGCTGGTTTTAGATGTTGTGGACTAGCTGGTTTTAGATGTTGTGGACTAGCTGGTTTTAGATGTTGTGGACTAGCTGGTTTTAGATGTTGTGGACTAGCTGGTTCTGGAAGTTGTGGACCAGCTGGTTTTAGATGTTGTGGACCAGCTGGTTTTAGATGTTGTGGACTAGCTGGTTTTAGATGTTTTGGACTAGTTGGTTTTAGATGTTGTGGACTAGCTGGTTTTAGATGTTGTGGACTAGCTAGTTTTAGATGTTGTGGACTACCTGGTTTTAGATGTTATGGACCAGCTTGTTCTGGAAGTTGTGGACCAGCTGGTTTTAGATGTTGTGGACAAGCTGGTTTTGGATGTTGTGGACTAGCTGGTTTTAGATGTTGTGGACTAGCTGGTTTTAGATGTTGTGGACCAGCTGGTTCTGGAAGTTGTGAACCAGCTGGTTTTGGATGTTTTGTACCAACTGGTTTTAGATGTTGTGGACCAGCTGGTTTTAGATGTTGTGGACTAGCTGGTTTTAGATGTTGTGGACCAACTGGTTGTAGATGTTGTGGACCAGCTGGTTCTGGAAGTTTTGGACCATTTGGTTTTAGATGTTGTGGACTAGCTGGTTCTAGATGTTATGGACCAGCTGGTTTTAGATGTTGTGGACCAGCTGGTTCTGGATGTTGTGGACGAGCTGGTTTTAGAAGTTGTGGACCAGCTGGTTTTAGATGTTGTGGACCAGTTGGTTTTAGATGTAATAGACCAGCTGGTTCTGGAAGTTGTGGACCATCTGGTTTTAGATGTTGTGGACTAGCTGGTTCTGGAAGTTATGGACCAGATGGTTTTAGATGTTGTAAACCAGCTGGTTTTAGATGTTGTAGACTAGCTGGTTTTAGATGTTGTAGACTAGCTGGTTTTAGATGTTGTGGACTAGCTGGTTTTAGATGTTGTGGACTAGTTGGTTTTAGATGTTGTGGACTTGCTGGTTTTAGATGTTGTGGACCAGCTGGTTTTAGATGTTGTGGACAAGCTGGTTGTAGATGTTGTGGACCAGCTGGGTCTGGATGCTATAGACCAGCTGGTTTTAGATGTTGTGGACCAGCTGGTTCTGGATGCTATGGACCAGCTGGTTTTAGATGTTGTGGACCAGCTGGTTCTGGATGTTGTGGACCAGCTGGTTTTAGATGTTGTGGACCATCTGGTTTTAGATGTTGTGGACTAGCTGGTTTTACATGTTATGGACCAGCTGGTTTTAGATGTTGTGGACCAGCTGGTTTTACATGTTTTGGACCAGCTGGTTATAGATGTTGTGGACTAGCTGGTATTAGATGTTGTGGACCATCTGGTTCTAGATGTTGTGGACCAGCTGGTTATGGAAGTTGTGGACCATCTGGTTTTAGATGTTGTGGAATAGCTGGTTTTAGATGTTGTGGACTAGCTGGTTATAGATATTGTGGACTAGCTTGTTTTAGATGTTGTGGACCAGATGGTTCTGGAAGTTGTGGACCAGCGGGTTTTAGATAATAATAATAATAATAATAAATTCAATTTATACCGCACTTTCATTAATAAAAATCTCAAAGTGCTACAACAATAAAAACAAGTGATAAAATCAAATAAAATCAATAATGGTATTAACTAAGATTAAAAACAGAATCATGTGGAGGCAGAATAGGCCTGCTTAAAAAAAAAATAAATAAATAAATAAATAAATAAATAAAACAAGTGATAAAATCAAGTAAAATCTAAAATACTATCAACCAAGATCAAAGATAAAATCATGCGGGGGCAGAATAGGCTTGCTTAAAAAGAAAAGTCTTTAAACCGCTTTTAAAGTCAACCAGTGACTTAGATGTTGTGACTTAGTTGTTGTGACTTAGTGATTTAGATGTTGTGGAACAGTTGGTTTTAGATGTTGTGGACTAACTGGTTTTAGATGTTGTGGACTAGCTGGTTTTAGATGTTGTGGACTAGCTGGTTCTGGAAGTTATGGACCAGCTTGTTTTAGATGTTGTAGACTAGCTGGTTTTAGATGTTGTGGACTAGCTGGTTTTAGATGTTGTGGACTAGCTGGTTTTAGATGTTGTGGACTAGCTGGTTCTGGAAGTTATGGACCAGCTGGTTTTAGATGTTGTAGACTAGCTGGTTTTAGATGTTGTAGACTAGCTGGTTTTAGATGTTGTGGACTAGCTGGTTTAAGATATTGTGGACTAGCTGGTTTTAGATGTTGTGGACTAGCTGGTTTTAGATGTTGTGGACCAGCTGGTTTTAGATGTTGTGGACTAGCTGGTTTTAGATTTTGTGGACCAGTTGGTTCTGGAAGTTGTGAACCAGCTGGTTTTGGATGTTTTGGACCAACTGGTTTTAGATGTTGTGGACCAGCTGGTTTTAGATGTTGTGGACTAGTTGGTTTTAGATGTTGTGGACCAACTGGTTGTAGATGTTGTGGACCAGCTGGTTCTGGAAGTTTTGGACCATTTGGTTTTAGATGTTGTGGACCAGCTGGTCATGGATGTTGTGGACCAGCTGGTTTTAGATGTTGTGGACCAGTTGGTTTTAGATGTTGTGGACCAGCTGGTTTTAGATGTTGTTGACCAGCTGGTTTTAGATGTTGTGGACCACCTGGTTTTAGATGTTGTGGACCACCTGGTTTTAGATGTTGTGGAACAGCTGGTTTTAGATGTTGTGGATTAGCTGGTTTTAGATGTTGTGGACCAGCTGGTTCTGGAAGTTGTGGACCAGCTGGTTTTAGATGTTGTGTACCAGCTGGTTCTGGATCTTTTGGACCAGCTGGTTCTGGAAGTTGTGGACCAGTTGGTTTTAGATGTTGTGGACCAGCTGGTTCTAGATGTTATGGACCAGCTGGTTTTAGATGTTGTGGACCAGCTGGTTCTGGATGTTGTGGACGAGCTGGTTTTAGAAGTTGTGGACCAGCTGGTTTTAGATGTTGTGGACCAGTTGGTTTTAGATGTAATAGACCAGCTGGTTCTGGAAGTTGTGGACCATCTGGTTTTAGATGTTGTGGACTAGCTGGTTCTGGAAGTTATGGACCAGATGGTTTTAGATGTTGTAAACCAGCTGGTTTTAGATGTTGTAGACTAGCTGGTTTTAGATGTTGTAGACTAGCTGGTTTTAGATGTTGTGGACTAGCTGGTTTTAGATGTTGTGGACTAGTTGGTTTTAGATGTTGTGGACTTGCTGGTTTTAGATGTTGTGGACCAGCTGGTTTTAGATGTTGTGGACAAGCTGGTTGTAGATGTTGTGGACCAGCTGGGTCTGGATGCTATAGACCAGCTGGTTTTAGATGTTGTGGACCAGCTGGTTCTGGATGCTATGGACCAGCTGGTTTTAGATGTTGTGGACCATCTGGTTTTAGATGTTGTGGACTAGCTGGTTTTACATGTTATGGACCAGCTGGTTTTAGATGTTGTGGACCAGCTGGTTTTACATGTTTTGGACCAGCTGGTTATAGATGTTGTGGACTAGTTGGTATTAGATGTTGTGGACCATCTGGTTCTAGATGTTGTGGACCAGCTGGTTATGGAAGTTGTGGACCATCTGGTTTTAGATGTTGTGGAATAGCTGGTTTTAGATGTTGTGGACTAGCTGGTTATAGATGTTGTGGACTAGCTTGTTTTAGATGTTGTGGACCAGATGGTTCTGGAAGTTGTGGACCAGCGGGTTTTAGATGTTGTGGAACAGTTGGTTTTAGATGTTGTGGACTAACTGGTTTTAGATGTTGTGGACTAGCTGGTTTTAGATGTTGTGGACTAGCTGGTTCTGGAAGTTATGGACCAGCTGGTTTTAGATGTTGTAGACTAGCTGGTTTTAGATGTTGTAGACTAGCTGATTTTAGATGTTGTGGACTAGCTGGTTTAAGATATTGTGGACTAGCTGGTTTTAGATGTTGTGGACTAGCTGGTTTTAGATGTTGTGGACCAGCTGGTTTTAGATGTTGTGGACTAGCTGGTTTTAGATGTTGTGGACCAGCTGGTTCTGGAAGTTGTGAACCAGCTGGTTTTGGATGTTTTGGACCAACTGGTTTTAGATGTTGTGGACCAGCTGGTTTTAGATGTTGTGGACTAGCTGGTTTTAGATGTTGTGGACCAACTGGTTGTAGATGTTGTGGACCAGCTGGTTCTGGAAGTTTTGGACCATTTGGTTTTAGATGTTGTGGACCAGCTGGTCATGGATGTTGTGGACCAGCTGGTTTTAGATGTTGTGGACCAGTTGGTTTTAGATGTTGTGGACCAGCTGGTTTTAGATGTTGTTGACCAGCTGGTTTTAGATGTTGTGGACCACCTGGTTTTAGATGTTGTGGAACAGCTGGTTTTAGATGTTGTGGATTAGCTGGTTTTAGATGTTGTGGACCAGCTGGTTCTGGAAGTTGTGGACCAGCTGGTTTTAGATGTTGTGTACCAGCTGGTTCTGGATCTTTTGGACCAGCTGGTTCTGGAAGTTGTGGACCAGCTGGTTTTAGATGTTGTGGACCAGCTGGTTCTAGATGTTGTGGACCAGCTGGTTTTAGATGTTGTGGACCAGCTGGTTCTGGATGTTGTGGACGAGCTGGTTTTAGAAGTTGTGGACCAGCTGGTTTTAGATGTTGTGGACCAGTTGGTTTTAGATGTAATAGACCAGCTGGTTCTGGAAGTTGTGGACCATCTGGTTTTAGATGTTGTGGACTAGCTGGTTCTGGAAGTTATGGACCAGATGGTTTTAGATGTTGTAAACCAGCTGGTTTTAGATGTTGTAGACTAGCTGGTTTTAGATGTTGTGGACTAGCTGGTTTTAGATGTTGTGGACTAGTTGGTTTTAGATGTTGTGGACTTGCTGGTTTTAGATGTTGTGGACCAGCTGGTTTTAGATGTTGTGGACAAACTGGTTGTAGATGTTGTGGACCAGCTGGGTCTGGATGCTATAGACCAGCTGGTTTTAGATGTTGTGGACCAGCTGGTTCTTTATGCTATGGACCAGCTGGTTTTAGATGTTGTGGACCAGCTGGTTCTGGATGTTGTGGACCAGCTGGTTTTAGATGTTGTCGACCATCTGGTTTTAGATGTTGTGGACTAGCTGTTTTTACATGTTATGGACCAAATGGTTTTAGATGTTGTGGACCAGCTGGTTTTACATGTTTTGGACCAGCTGGTTATAGATGTTGTGGACTAGCTGGTATTAGATGTTGTGGACCATCTGGTTCTAGATGTTGTGGACCAGCTGGTTATGGAAGATGTGGACCATCTGGTTTTAGATGTTGTGGAATAGCTGGTTTTAGATGTTGTGGACTAGCTGGTTATAGATGTTGTGGACTAGCTTGTTTTAGATGTTGTGGACCAGATGGTTCTGGAAGTTGTGGACCAGCCGGTTTTAGATGTTGTGGAACAGTTGGTTTTAGATGTTGTGGACTAGCTGGTTTTAGATGATGTGGACTAGATGGTTTTAGATGTGGTGGATCAGCTAGTTTTAGATGTTGTGGACCAGCTGGTTTTAGATGTTATGGACTAGCTGGTATTAGATGTTGTGGACTAGCTGGTTTTCGATGTTATGGACTAGCTGGTTTTAGATGTTGTGGACCAGCTGGTTTTAGATGTTGTGGACCAGCTGGTTTTAGATGTTGTGGACCAGCTTGTTTTAGATGTTGTGGACTAGCTGGTTTTAGATGTTGTGGACTAGCTGGTTTTAGATGTTGTGGACTAGCTGGTTTTAGATATTGTCGACCAGCTGGTTTTAGATGTTGTAGACCAGCTGGTTTTAGATGTTGTGGACCAGCTGGTTTTAGATGTTGTGGACTAGCTGGTTTTAGATGTTGTGGACTAGCTGGTTTTAGATGTTGTGGACTAGCTGGTTTTAGATGTTGTGGACCAGCTGGTTTTAGATGTTGTGGACTAGCTGGTTTTAGATGTTGTGGACTAGCTGGTTTTAGATGTTGTGGACTAGCTGGTTTTAGATATTGTCGACCAGCTGGTTTTAGATGTTGTAGACCAGCTGGTTTTAGATGTTGTGGACCAGCTGGTTTTAGATGTTGTGGACTAGCTGGTTTTAGATGTTGTGGACTAGCTGGTTTTAGATGTTGTGGACTAGCTGGTTTTAGATGTTGTGGACCAGCTAGTTTTAGATGTTGTGGACCAGTTGATTTTAGATGTTGTGGACCAGATGGTTTTAGAGGTTGTGGACCAGCTGGTTTTAGATGCTGTGGACCAGCTGGTTCTGGATGCTTTGGACCAGCTGGTTTTAGATGTTGTAGACTGGCTGGTTCTGGATGCTTTGGACCAGCTGGTTTTAAATGTTGTGGACCAGCTGGTTCTGGATGCTATGGACCAGCTGGTTCTAGATGTTGTTGACCAGTTGGTTTTGGATGTTTTGGACCAGTTGGTTTTAGATGTTGTGGACTAGTTGGTTTTAGATGTTGTGGACTAGCTGGTTTTAGATGTTGTGGATTAGTTGGTTTTAGATGTTGTGGACTAGCTGGTTTTGGATGTTGTGGACTAGCTGGTTTTAGATGTTGTGGACTAGCTGGTTTTAGATGTTGTGGACTAGCTGGTTTTAGATGTTGTGGACTAGCTGGTTTTAGATGTTGTGGACTAGCTGGTTTTAGATGTTGTGGACTAGCTGGTTTTAGATGTTGTGGACCAGCTGGTTTTAGATGTTGTGGACTAGCTGGTTTTAGATGTTGTGGACCAGCTGGTTCTGGAAGTTGTGAACCAGCTGGTTTTGGATGTTTTGTACCAACTGGTTTTAGATGTTGTGGACCAGCTGGTTTTAGATGTTGTGGACTAGCTGGTTTTAGATGTTGTGGACCAACTGGTTGTAGATGTTGTGGACCAGCTGGTTCTGGAAGTTTTGGACCATTTGGTTTTAGATGTTGTGGACCAGCTGGTCATGGATGTTGTGGACCAGCTGGTTTTAGATGTTGTGGACCAGTTGGTTTTAGATGTTGTGGACCAGCTGGTTTTAGATGTTGTTGACCAGCTGGTTTTAGATGTTGTGGACCACCTGGTTTTAGATGTTGTGGAACAGCTGGTTTTAGATGTTGTGGATTAGCTGGTTTTAGATGTTGTGGACCAGCTGGTTCTGGAAGTTGTGGACCAGCTGGTTTTAGATGTTGTGGACCAGCTGGTTCTGGATCTTTTGGACCAGCTGGTTCTGGAAGTTGTGGACCAGCTGGTTTTAGATGTTGTGGACCAGCTGGTTCTAGATGTTGTGGACCAGCTGGTTTTAGATGTTGTGGACCAGCTGGTTTTGGAAGTTGTGGACCAGCTGGTTTTAGATGTTGTGGACCAGTTGGTTTTAGATGTTGTGGACTAGCTGGTTTTGGATGTTGTGGACCATCTGGTTTTAGATGTTGTGGACTAGCTGGTTCTGGAAGTTATGGACCAGCTGGTTTTAGATGTTGTAGACTAGCTGGTTTTAGATGTTGTAGACTAGCTGGTTTTAGATGTTGTGGACTAGCTGGTTTTAGATGTTGTGGACTAGCTGGTTTTAGATGTTGTGGACTAGTTGGTTTTAGATGTTGTGGACCAGCTGGTTTTGGATGTTTTGGACTATTTGGTTTTAGATGTTGTTGACTAGCTGGTTCTGGATGTTGTGGACCAGCTGGTTTTGGATGTTTTGGACCAGTTGGTTTTAGATGTTGTGGACCAGCTGGTTTTAGATGTTGTGGACCAGTTGGTTTTGGATGTTGTGGACGAGCTGGTTTTAGATGTTGTGTACCAGCTGGTTTTAGATGTTGTGGACTAGCTGGTTTTAGATGTTGTGGACTAGTTGGTTCTGGAAGTTGTGGACCATCTGGTTTTAGATGTTGTGGACTAGCTGGTTCTGGAAGTTGTGGACCAGCTGGTTTTAGATGTTGTGGACCAGCTGGTTTTAGATGTTGTGGACTAGCTGGTTTTAGATGTTGTGGACTAGCTGGTTTTGGATGTTGTGGACTAGCTGGTTTTAGATGTTGTGGACTAGTTGGTTTTAGATGTTGTGGACTTGCTGGTTTTAGATGTTGTGGACCAGCTGGTTTTGGATGTTGTGGACCATCTGGTTTTAGATGTTGTGGACTAGCTGGTTTTGGATGTTGTGGACTAGCTGGTTTTAGATGTTGTGGACCAGTTGGTTTTGGATGTTGTGGACCAGCTGGTTTTAGATGTTGTGGACCAGTTGGTTTTAGATGTTGTGGACTAGCTGGTTTTAGATGTTGTGGACTAGCTGGTTTTAGATGTTGTGGACTAGTTGGTTTTAGATGTTGTGGACTAGCTGGTTTTGGATGTTGTGGACCAGCTGGTTTTGGATGTTGTGGACCAGCTGTTTTTAGATGTTGTGGACTAGCTGGTTTTGGATGTTTTGGACTAGCTGGTTTTGGATGTTGTGGACTAGCTGGTTTTAGATGTTGTGGACTAGCTGGTTTTAGATGTTGTGGACTAGCTGGTTTTAGATGTTGTGGACCAGCTGGTTTTGGATGTTGTGGACCAGCTGGTTTTAGATGTTGTGGGCCAGTTGGTTTTGGATGTTGTGGCCTAGCTGGTTTTATATGTTGTGGACTAGCTGGTTTTAGATGTTGTGGACTAGTTGGTTTTAGATGTTGTGGACTAGCTGGTTTTGGATGTTGTGGACTAGCTGGTTTTAGATGTTGTGGACTAGCTTGTTTTATATGTTGTGGACTAGCTGGTTTTAGATGTTGTGGACTAGCTGGTTTTGGATGTTGTGGACTAGCTGGTTTTAGATGTTGTGGACCAGCTGGTTTTAGATGTTGTGGACTAGCTGGTTTTAGATTTTTTGGACTAGTTGGTTTTGGATGTTGTGGACCAGCTGGTTTTGGATGTTTTGGACTAGCTGGTTTTAGATGTTGTGGACTAGCTGGTTTTAGATGTTGTGGACTAGTTGGTTTTGGATGTTGTGGACCAGCTTGTTTTAGATGTTGTGGACCAGCTGGTTTTGGATGTTTTGGACTATTTGGTTTTAGATGTTGTGGACTAGCTGGTTTTGGATGTTGTGGACTAGCTGGTTTTAGATGTTGTGGACCAGTTGGTTTTGGATGTTGTGGACCAGCTGGTTTTAGAGTTGTTGACCAGCTGGTTTTAGATGTTGTGGACTACCTGGTTTTAGATGTTGTGGACTAGCTGGTTTTAGATGTTGTGGATTAGCTGGTTTTAGATGTTGTGGACTAGCTGGTTCTGGAAGTTGTGGACCAGCTGGTTTTAGATGTTGTGGACCAGCTGGTTTTGGATGTTTTGGACTAGCTGGTTTTGGATGTTTTGGACTAGTGGTTTTAGATGTTGTGGACCAGCTGGTTTTAGATGTTGTGGACTAGCTGGTTTTAGATGTTGTGGACTAGCTGGTTTTGGATGTTGTGGACGAGCTGGTTTTGGAAGTTGTGGACCAGCTTGTTTTAGATGTTGTGGACCAGCTGGTTTTGGATGTTGTGGACTAGTTGGTTTTAGATGTTGTGGACTATCTGGTTTTAGATGTTGTGGACTAGCTGGTTTTGGATGTTGTGGACCAGCTGGTTTTGGATGTTGTGGACCAGCTGGTTTTGGATGTTTTGGACTAGCTGGTTTTAGATGTTGTGGACTAGCTGGTTTTAGATGTTGTGGACTAGCTGGTTTTAGATGTTGTGGACTAGTTGGTTTTAGATGTTGTGGACTTGCTGGTTTTAGATGTTGTGGACCAGCTGGTTTTAGATGTTGTGGACCAGCTGGTTGTGGATGTTGTGGACCATCTGGTTTTGGATGTTGTGGACTAGCTGGTTTTAGATGTTGTGGACTAGCTGGTTTTGGATGTTGTGGACCAGCTGGTTTTGGATGTTGTGGACCAGCTGGTTTTGGATGTTGTGGACCAGTTGGTTTTAGATGTTGTGGACTATCTGGTTTTAGATGTTGTGGACTAGCTGGTTTTAGATGTTATGGACTAGTTGGTTTTAGATGTTGTGGACTAGCTGGTTTTGGATGTTTTGGACCAGCTGGTTTTAGATGTTGTGGACTAGCTGTTTTTAGATGTTGTGGACTATCTGGTTTTAGATGTTGTGGACTAGCTGGTTTTGGATGTTGTGGACTATCTGGTTTTAGATGTTGTGGACTAGCTGGTTTTAGATGTTGTGGACTAGCTGGTTTTAGATGTTGTGGACCAGCTGGTTTTGGATGTTGTGGACCAGCTGGTTTTAGATGTTGTGGGCCAGCTGGTTCTGGATGTTTTGGACCAGCTGGTTTTGTATGTTGTGGACCAGCTGGTTTTAGATGTTGTGGACTAGCTGGTTTTAGATGTTGTGGACCTGTTGGTTTTAGATGTTGTGGACTAGCTGGTTTTGGATGTTGTGGACTAGCTTGTTTTATATGTTGTGGACTAGTTGGTTTTAGATGTTGTGGACTAGCTGGTTTTGGATGTTGTGGACTAGCTGGTTTTAGATGTTGTGGATTAGTTGGTTTTAGATGTTGTGGACTAGCTGGTTTTGGATGTTTTGGACTAGTTGGTTTTAGATGTTGTGGACTAGCTGGTTTTAGATGTTGTGGACTAGCTGGTTTTAGATGTTGTGGACTAGCTGGTTTTAGATGTTGTGGACTAGCTGGTTTTGGATGTTGTGGACTAGCTTGTTTTAGATTTTGTGGACCAGCTGGTTTTGGATGTTGTGGACTAGCTGGTTTTAGATGTTGTGGACTAGCTGGTTTTGGATGTTGTGGACTAGCTGGTTTTGGACCAGCTGGTTTTGGATGTTGTGGACCAGCTGGTTTTGGATGTTTTGGACTAGCTGGTTTTAGATGTTGTGGACCAGCTGGTTTTAGATGTTGTGGACTAGCTTGTTTTGTATGTTTTGGACTATTTGGTTTTAGATGTTGTGGACTAGCTGGTTCTGGATGTTGTGGACCAGCTGGTTTTAGATGTTGTGGACCAGTTGGTTTTAGATGTTGTGGACTAGCTGGTTTTAGATGTTTTTGACTAGTTGGTTTTAGATGTTGTGGACCAGCTGGTTTTAGATGTTGTGGACTAGCTGGTTTTAGATGTTGTGGATTAGCTGGTTTTAGATGTTGTGGACCAGCTGGTTCTGGAAGTTGTGGACCAGCTTGTTTTAGATTTTGTGGACCAGCTGGTTTTGGATGTTTTGGACTAGCTGGTTTTGGATGTTGTGGACTAGCTGGTTTTAGATGTTGTGGACTAGCTGGTTTTAGATGTTGTGGACCAGCTGGTTTTGGATGTTGTGGACCAGCTGGTTTTGGATGTTTTGGACGAGCTGGTTTTAGATGTTGTGGACCAGCTGGTTTTAGATGTTGTGGACTAGCTGGTTTTAGATGTTATGGACTAGTTGGTTTTAGATGTTGTGGACCATCTGGTTTTAGATGTTGTGGACTAGCTGGTTCTGGAAGTTGTGGACCATTTGGTTTTAGATGTTGTGGACCAGCTGGTTTTGGATGTTGTGGACCAGCTGGTTTTAGATGTTGTGGACTAGCTGGTTTTAGATGTTGTGGACCAGCTGGTTTTGGATGTTGTGGACCAGCTGGTTTTGGATGTTTTGGACCACCTGGTTTTAGATGTTGTGGACCAGCTGGTTTTAGATGTTGTGGACTAGCTGGTTTTAGATGTTGTGGACCAGCTGGTTGTGGATGTTGTGGACCAGCTGGTTTTGGATGTTTTGGACCATTTGGTTTTGGATGTTTTGGACCAGTTGGTTCTGGATGTTGTGGACCAGCTGGTTTTAGATGTTGTGGACCAGTTGGTTTTAGATGTTGTGGACCAGCTGGTTTTAGATGTTGTTGACCAGCTGGTTTTAGATGTTGTGGACCACCTGGTTTTAGATGTTGTGGAACAGCTGGTTTTAGATGTTGTGGATTAGCTGGTTTTAGATGTTGTGGACCAGCTGGTTCTGGAAGTTGTGGACTAGCTGGTTTTAGATGTTGTGTACTAGCTTGTTTTGTATGTTTTGGACTAGCTGGTTTTGGATGTTGTGGACTAGCTGGTTTTGGATGTTGTGGACCAGCTGGTTTTAGATGTTGTGGACCAGCTGGTTTTAGATGTTGTGGACTTGCTGGTTTTAGATGTTTTGGACTAGTTGGTTTTAGATGTTGTGGACCAGCTGGTTTTGGATGTTGTGGACTATCTGGTTTTAGATGTTGTGGACTAGCTGGTTTTGGATGTTGTGGACCAGCTGGTTTTGGATGTTGTGGACCAGCTTGTTTTAGATGTTGTGGACTAGTTGGTTTTGGATGTTGTGGACTAGCTGGTTTTAGATGTTGTGGACTAGCTGGTTTTAGATGTTGTGGACTAGCTGGTTTTAGATGTTGTGGACCTGCTGGTTCTGGAAGTTGTGGACCAGCTGGTTTTGGATGTTTTGGACCAGCTGGTTTTAGATGTTGTGGACTAGCTGGTTTTAGATGTTGTGGACTAGCTTGTTTTATATGTTGTGGACTAGCTGGTTTTAGATGTTGTGGACTAGCTGGTTCTGGAAGTTGTGGACCAGCTGGTTTTAGATGTTGTGGACCAGCTGGTTTTAGATGTTGTGGACTAGCTGGTTTTAGATGTTTTGGACTAGTTGGTTTTAGATGTTGTGGACTAGCTGGTTTTAGATGTTGTGGACTAGCTAGTTTTAGATGTTGTGGACTACCTGGTTTTAGATGTTGTGGACCAGCTTGTTCTGGAAGTTGTGGACCAGCTTGTTTTAGATGTTGTGGACAAGCTGGTTTTGGATGTTGTGGACTAGCTGGTTTTAGATGTTGTGGACTAGCTGGTTTTAGATGTTGTGGACTAGCTGGTTTTGGATGTTGTGGACCAGCTGGTTTTGGATGTTTTGTACCAGCTGGTTTTGGATGTTTTGGACCAGCTGGTTTTAGATGTTGTGGACTAGCTGGTTTTAGATGTTGTGGACTAGCTGGTTTTAGATGTTGTGGACTAGCTGGTTTTGGATGTTTTGGACCATTTGGTTTTAGATGTTGTGGACTAGCTGGTTCTGGATGTTGTGGACCATTTGGTTTTAGATGTTGTGGACCAGCTGGTTCTGGATGTTGTGGACGAGCTGGTTTTAGATGTTGTGGACCAGCTGGTTTTAGATGTTGTGGACCAGTTGGTTTTAGATGTTGTGGACCAGCTGGTTTTGGATGTTGTGGACCATCTGGTTTTAGATGTTGTGGACCAGTTGGTTTTAGATGTTGTGGACTAGCTGGTTTTGGATGTTGTGGACCATCTGGTTTTGGATGTTGTGGACTAGCTGGTTTTGGATGTTGTGGACCAGCTGGTTTTGGATGTTTTTGACCAGCTGGTTTTGGATGTTGTGGACTAGCTGGTTTTAGATGTTGTGGACTAGCTGGTTTTAGATGTTGTGGACTAGCTGGTTTTAGATGTTGTGGACTAGTTGGTTTTGGATGTTGTGGACTTGCTGGTTTTAGATGTTGTGGACCAGCTGGTTTTAGATGTTTTGGACCAGCTGGTTTTAGATGTTGTGGACCAGCTGGTTCTGGATGTTGTGGACCATCTGGTTTTAGATGTTGTGGACTAGCTGGTTTTGGATGTTGTGGACTAGCTGGTTTTAGATGTTGTGGACTAGCTGGTTTTGGATGTTGTGGACCAGCTGGTTTTGGATGTTGTGGACCATCTGGTTTTAGATGTTGTGGACTAGTTGGTTTTAGATGTTGTGGACTAGCTGGTTTTAGATGTTGTGGACTAGCTGGTTTTAGATGTTTTGGACTAGTTGGTTTTAGATGTTGTGGACTAGCTGGTTTTGGATGTTGTGGACCATCTGGTTTTAGATGTTGTAAACCAGCTGGTTTTAGATGTTGTAGACTAGCTGGTTTTAGATGTTGTAGACTAGCTGGTTTTAGATGTTGTGGACTAGCTGGTTTTAGATGTTGTGGACTAGTTGGTTTTAGATGTTGTGGACTTGCTGGTTTTAGATGTTGTGGACCAGCTGGTTTTAGATGTTGTGGACAAGCTGGTTGTAGATGTTGTGGACCAGCTGGGTCTGGATGCTATATACCAGCTGGTTTTAGATGTTGTGGACCAGCTGGTTCTGGATGCTATGGACCAGCTGGTTTTAGATGTTGTGGACCAGCTGGTTCTGGATGTTGTGGACCAGCTGGTTTTAGATGTTGTGGACCATCTGGTTTTAGATGTTGTGGACTAGCTGGTTTTACATGTTATGGACCAGCTGGTTTTAGATGTTGTGGACCAGCTGGTTTTACATGTTTTGGACCAGCTGGTTATAGATGTTGTGGACTAGCTGGTATTAGATGTTGTGGACCATCTGGTTCTAGATGTTGTGGACCAGCTGGTTATGGAAGTTGTGGACCATTTGGTTTTAGATGTTGTGGAATAGCTGGTTTTAGATGTTGTGGACTAGCTGGTTATAGATGTTGTGGACTAGCTGGTTTTAGATGTTGTGGACCAGATGGTTCTGGAAGTTGTGGACCAGCTGGTTTTAGATGTTGTGGAACAGCTGGTTTTAGATGTTGTGGACTAACTGGTTTTAGATGTTGTGGACTAGCTGGTTTTAGATGTTGTGGACTAGCTGGTTTTAGATGTTGTGGACCAGATGGTTCTGGAAGTTGTGGACCAGCTGGTTTTAGATGTTATGGACCAGCTGGTTTTAGATGTTGTGGACTAGCTGGTTTTAGATGTTGTGGACTAGCTGGTTTTAGATGTTGTGGACTAGCTGGTTTTAGATGTTGTGGACTAGCTGGTTCTGGAAGTTGTGGACCAGCTGGTTTTAGATGTTGTGGACCAGCTGGTTTTAGATGTTGTGGACTAGCTGGTTTTAGATGTTTTGGACTAGTTGGTTTTAGATGTTGTGGACTAGCTGGTTTTAGATGTTGTGGACTAGCTAGTTTTAGATGTTGTGGACTACCTGGTTTTAGATGTTATGGACCAGCTTGTTCTGGAAGTTGTGGACCAGCTGGTTTTAGATGTTGTGGACAAGCTGGTTTTGGATGTTGTGGACTAGCTGGTTTTAGATGTTGTGGACTAGCTGGTTTTAGATGTTATGGACTAGTTGGTTTTAGATGTTGTGGACTAGCTGGTTCTGGAAGTTATGGACCAGCTGGTTTTAGATGTTGTAGACTAGCTGGTTTTAGATGTTGTAGACTAGCTGGTTTTAGATGTTGTGGACTAGCTGGTTTAAGATATTGTGGACTAGCTGGTTTTAGATGTTGTGGACTAGCTGGTTTTAGATGTTGTGGACCAGCTGGTTTTAGATGTTGTGGACTAGCTGGTTTTAGATGTTGTGGACCAGCTGGTTCTGGAAGTTGTGAACCAGCTGGTTTTGGATGTTTTGTACCAACTGGTTTTAGATGTTGTGGACCAGCTGGTTTTAGATGTTGTGGACTAGCTGGTTTTAGATGTTGTGGACCAACTGGTTGTAGATGTTGTGGACCAGCTGGTTCTGGAAGTTTTGGACCATTTGGTTTTAGATGTTGTGGACCAGCTGGTTTTAGATGTTGTGGACCAGCTGGTTTTAGATGTTGTGGACCAGCTGGTTTTAGATGTTGTGGACCAGCTGGTTTTAGATGTTGTGGACCAGCTGGTTTTAGATGTTGTGGACCAGCTGGTTCTGGAAGTTGTGGACCAGCTGGTTTTAGATGTTGTGGACCAGCTGGTTCTGGATGTTGTGGACCAGCTGGTTTTAGATGTTGTGGACCAGCTGGTTTTAGATGTTGTGGACCAGCTGGTTCTAGATGTTGTGGACCAGCTGGTTTTAGATGTTGTGGACCAGCTGGTTTTAGATGTTGTGGACCAGCTGGTTTTAGATGTTGTGGACCAGCTGGTTTTAGATGTTGTGGACTAGCTGGTTTTAGATGTTGTGGACTAGCTGGTTTTAGATGTTGTGGACTAGTTGGTTTTAGATGTTGTGGACTTGCTGGTTTTAGATGTTGTGGACCAGCTGGTTTTAGATGTTGTGGACAAGCTGGTTGTAGATGTTGTGGACCAGCTGGGTCTGGATGCTATAGACCAGCTGGTTTTAGATGTTGTGGACCAGCTGGTTCTGGATGCTATGGACCAGCTGGTTTTAGATGTTGTGGACCAGCTGGTTCTGGATGTTGTGGACCAGCTGGTTTTAGATGTTGTGGACCATCTGGTTTTAGATGTTGTGGACTAGCTGGTTTTACATGTTATGGACCAGCTGGTTTTAGATGTTGTGGACCAGCTGGTTTTACATGTTTTGGACCAGCTGGTTATAGATGTTGTGGACTAGCTGGTATTAGATGTTGTGGACCATCTGGTTCTAGATGTTGTGGACCAGCTGGTTATGGAAGTTGTGGACCATTTGGTTTTAGATGTTGTGGAATAGCTGGTTTTAGATGTTGTGGACTAGCTGGTTATAGATGTTGTGGACTAGCTGGTTTTAGATGTTGTGGACCAGATGGTTCTGGAAGTTGTGGACCAGCTGGTTTTAGATGTTGTGGAACAGCTGGTTTTAGATGTTGTGGACTAACTGGTTTTAGATGTTGTGGACTAGCTGGTTTTAGATGTTGTGGACTAGCTGGTTTTAGATGTTGTGGACCAGATGGTTCTGGAAGTTGTGGACCAGCTGGTTTTAGATGTTATGGACCAGCTGGTTTTAGATGTTGTGGACTAGCTGGTTTTAGATGTTGTGGACTAGCTGGTTTTAGATGTTGTGGACTAGCTGGTTTTAGATGTTGTGGACTAGCTGGTTCTGGAAGTTGTGGACCAGCTGGTTTTAGATGTTGTGGACCAGCTGGTTTTAGATGTTGTGGACTAGCTGGTTTTAGATGTTTTGGACTAGTTGGTTTTAGATGTTGTGGACTACCTGGTTTTAGATGTTGTGGACAAGCTAGTTTTAGATGTTGTGGACTACCTGGTTTTAGATGTTATGGACCAACTTGTTCTGGAAGTTGTGGACCAGCTGGTTTTAGATGTTGTGGACAAGCTGGTTTTGGATGTTGTGGACTAGCTGGTTTTAGATGTTGTGGACTAGCTGGTTTTAGATGTTATGGAATAGTTGGTTTTAGATGTTGTGGACTAGCTGGTTCTGGAAGTTATGGACCAGCTGGTTTTAGATGTTGTAGACTAGCTGGTTTTAGATGTTGTAGACTAGCTGGTTTTAGATGTTGTGGACTAGCTGGTTTAAGATATTGTGGACTAGCTGGTTTTAGATGTTGTGGACTAGCTGGTTTTAGATGTTGTGGACCAGCTGGTTTTAGATGTTGTGGACTAGCTGGTTTTAGATGTTGTGGACCAGCTGGTTCTGGAAGTTGTGAACCAGCTGGTTTTGGATGTTTTGGACCAACTGGTTTTAGATGTTGTGGACCAGCTGGTTTTAGATGTTGTGGACTAGCTGGTTTTAGATGTTGTGGACCAACTGGTTGTAGATGTTGTGGACCAGCTGGTTCTGGAAGTTTTGGACCATTTGGTTTTAGATGTTGTGGACCAGCTGGTCATGGATGTTGTGGACCAGCTGGTTTTAGATGTTGTGGACCAGTTGGTTTTAGATGTTGTGGACCAGCTGGTTTTAGATGTTGTTGACCAGCTGGTTTTAGATGTTGTGGACC
>JBBPBX010018453.1:34517-45604 GCA_038048925.1 Garcialebias charrua | reverse complement strand
ATATGTTTTTAACAATTTAACCTTAACCATTTTTTAAATACACCCATTGATTTAGCTTCTTTAACTTCTGTTTCCAAGTCATTCCATAACCCAACTCCCTGAATTATGGTAGACTTTCCCTTTAAACTAGTTCTATACTGAGGTTTCAAAAACATATCTGTCCCCTTAAGATTATAACAACTTAATCTTTTAACAAAATGCATCTGAATATTTGAAGGCAGTGTATTATTCTGAGCTCTGTACATAACTAACAAAATATTATAATCCACCAAATCATAAAACTTCAGCAATTTCATTTGATAAAATAATATACTTGATGGATGATAGTAATGCTTTCTAGTGATAATTCTAACAATTCTTTTCTGCAAATTAAAAATAGGCTTTGTAATTGATTTGCATGTCTTTCCCCAAACGCTAATACAATAAATTAAATGTGGAACAACAATTGTATTATACAACAAATACAGTGCCTTGTTATTCAATAAATCTCTGACTCTATTAAAATATCGCAATAGATTTAGAAATTTTTGTTTTAACAGAACGTATATGTTGTTTCCATGACAATTTGTCATCAATGATTACAACCAAGAATTTTACCTCATAAACTCTATGAATCTCAGAGCCCTCAATTTGAAATGGAACATCAATAAGTTTACTTCTATTACTAAATATCATATAACTGGTTTTATCCAAGTTTAACGATAATTTATTAAGTCTAAACCAAATCTGAATTTTGACAAGTTCAATCATCATTAATTCCTAAATCTGTTCAATATTTTTACCAAAACTAAAAAATGTGGTGTAATCAGCAAAAATAATGCATTTAAGGAGTCCTGACACCTTTACTAAATCATTTATACATAAAATAAATAACTGTGGTCTTCGTACCGATCCTTTAGGAACTCCGCATGTAATAGTGTTGTGGTCAGATTTCATATCATCCGTTTGTACAAACTGTTTCCTTTCCCACAAGTAACTACGTACCCATTGCAGCGCTAATCCTCTAATACCATATTTGTGTAGTTTATCAAGGAGTATAGTATGATCAACAGTATCAAACACTTTTTTCAAATCAACAAATATGCCAACACAGTATTGCTTTTGATCAACAGCAGTAGTTATTTGTTCCATTAATTCCAAAAGAGCCATGGATGTGGAATTCTTTGCTCTGAACCCACATTGACTATCAGTAAGAATATTATGTTTTTCAACAAATTGATCCATTCTAATAACGAACAGTTTCTCCAGGATCTTTGAAAATTGTGGTAACAATGATATTGGTCTGTAGCTATTGAACACAGATTTATGACCACTTTTGAACAGAGGAACCACCTTAGCCACTTTCATTCGATCTGGAAATACTCCTGTTGTAAAGGATAAGTTACATATATATGTGAATGGCTTAATTACATGACTCATTATATTCTTTACGAACATCATATCCATATCTATCCAATCCTTAGATTTTTTGTCTGCAAATGTATTAACTATGTTTATTATTTCTTCATTATCAGTTCCCTTTAGGAACATACTGTTTGGACAACCTTCAATTAAATAGTTCATACTTTTATCAACTTTTGGTATTTTTGTTGCAAGGTTAGTTCCAACATTCACAAAAAATTGATTAAATCCATTACCAATTTCCTTTTTATCATTGATTTTCTCATCGTTTATTATAAAATTTTGTGAACTATCTATTTTAACTATATTATTTTTTAAAACACTATTCACTACACGCCATGTTGCCCTCATGTCACCATTTTTTTTTCAATAAATCACTATAATATTCTTTTTTAAAATGTTTTCTTATAAGTGCCATAAGTCCTGGGGCGGCTGTGGCTGAGTGGCCAGAGCAGCTGTCCTCCAGGTGTGGGCGATATGGCTCAAATATTATATTGTGATATTTCAGAGCATTCTGACGATAACTATAAATTTTGTGATATAACAAAAAATACAGAAATCATATTTATTTGACAAAATTAACATGTTGCTTTGCAGTATTATATAAAATTTAAAAAACAACAAGGGGTAATTTTACTGACATTACTTTATTTAGTAAATTATTCAGTCTCCAAGTATAAAAATAAAAAAAATAAAAATGATATTTCTGTTATTTAGATTGAAAAAGTCTGCACAAAATATAGATCAACAAAAACCACCACAAAAACTAAAGTGCAGGTGCAGTTTCCCCAAACAACAACAAAAAAATTAAGCTTAAGATCTGTTGAGTATAAATGTAAAATACAACAAAATATATGTTGCCTTCAAATGAGGAATAACTTCCAGAACTTGTGACAAGGTGATCAGCTGTCCCTGAAGCTTGTTGGTGTTTCAACTTCCTCAGTTCCTGCAGGAATTATTCATTCCTCTGATTAATTTTGCTGACTGATCCGTCTTAGATCACCTGCCTCTTGGTCCATGGACCGACTGTAGAAGACAGTTGAGCTACGTGTGTTTGTACCAACAGTTTGGAGCGGGGGAGACGCAGCCTACACTGGCAGCTCAGAGCGGGGTGGGGGGAGGGAGAGACAGTTGAGTTGTCTGTACCTGCAGTTTAGAGGTGGATGGAGAGATGCAGCTGAGACGCATATTGTATCTTTTTAGCATTTTAGCTAGATAGTATTGCACACAACTAATTAGCGTTACACCAGTACCGACAGATGGAGGGGGGTGAGCAGTTCGGTTTGGTCGTTGAGCGCACTCGGTTGTTAAGGGGGCGGGGCGCCCCAATGTATTATGTCATGAAATTAGCATATCATGATATCATTTTTTTGCCCGTATTATCGTGAACAATATGATATGACCCAGCCCTATCGTCCTACAACGCAAGAGTTGGGAGTTCAAATCTACCAGCAGTCACATGCCAAAGTTTCTCAGGGCAAGACACTGAACCCCTCGATGCCTCCGATGTGTGTCCCATCGGTGTATGAATGTGATAAATCTCTGATTAGTCTCTTTAGAATGATTTGTTCAATTAGCTTTGTAGAGATCTAGTAGAGTGCTGTATGAATGGGTAAATGAGGGCACGGATTGTAATGTAAAGCTCTTTGAGTATCTCACTAAAGCCCGAGATACACTGAAGCAGACTCCGTATACGCGCGTATACGGACGTATACGCGCGTATACGGAGCCGCTGCTACACTCGGCTTTCGTTCTCGCGTAGATTCTCGTGTTTTCGCTCCAAATTCTAACGTCATTTCCTCCGTACCGTCACTTCCGATCGTCACTTCCGCTAGTTTTTCGCTCCAAACGCTCGCGTTCTCCTTGTTGTAATATGAGCAGCTGAGCACGGAGTGCTTTTCCTGCAGCCCACAGCCCACCACAGCCCACCAGGGAATATATAAAACATCGCGCACCCAGGTAGGACCTGAATTCATTCATTTCATTCATCGAGTGAACGGAGGAAGAAGCGGTTACTTGACTTTAGGCAAAAAAACAAAAGAAAAGGCCCGATCAGCGATAAAAAAGAGGAATTTATTTCATTTGTGTAACATACAAAACAGTCCGGCGCCGGGGAAGTTTAGATCAGACACCGCGCATCGCGTATGCGAATCGCGTATGCGTAGTAAAAAAATACTTTTGCGCGTACTTGCCCTGAGGGGCTACGCGGGGCTACGCTGCGTACGGGGCGTACGTACGCTGCGTATTCATTCAACCTTTATTTAGTCAGGTAAATCTTTTGAACCTCATGGGCTCATTTACGAAAGCGACCTGCTAAAACTAAAGAACAATGAACAGCAGTGATAGAATTTCATTAAACAATAAACAAACAAACAATAAACAATAGAAAACAAAAAGAGAGAAAAAAACAAAATATATATATATATTTTTTTCTATTTTTTTTTTTTTAACAAAGTATCAAAAAACTAGCAAAACATTATAAGGTAGACGTATAAAATCAAAGACAGGAACAAATCTGCATTGGTTTTTGCCAGGATTCCAACAGATTCTGAAAACCATTTAGAGAAGTCAAGGTCGAGAGCTTCAGATCTTTTTGTAAGATATTCCATGAAGCAGGAGCAGAGTAGGAGAAGGCCCTTTTTCCAAGTTCAGTATTGGCGTATCGTGAGGACGCTCGAGTGTATCTCGCCCTTAAGATAGAAATGCACTATACAAGTACAGTCCATTTACCATTTACAACATTTTTGTGTTTCTGCTTCTTTTTGCTAATTCCAGCTTGTTATGCTCCTTTCTGCTTATTTATGCATGTTTTAGCTTGTTCTGCTATTTCAGCTACTATTTAGCAGTTTTGTGCTAATTTTAGCTTTCAGTCAATTCCACATTTTTGCAATAATTTCGATTTTTCCAGCCTAATTCAACAGAAATGCGCTCTCTCCACTTCTTTCTTGTAGCTCAAGCATCTTTTCGATTTTTAAGCAACTTTTCGGCTGTTTTGGGGGGGAGGGGTTGCTGCTAATTTAAACTTTTTTCAGATAATTTCCACTTTTTGTGCTCATCGCTTCGTCTTTCAGCCAGACTGGGCAAACATTTTTCTGCTTTCTTCTGCTAAGTTAAGGTTGTTCTAACTGTTCAGCTACCTTTTTAAAATAAATTTTTAGTTAATTCCATCTGTTTTCAAATTCAAATGTTTGACGAGCACTTCCTTTATGCTTTTCAACATGTCATGTGCGGTAATCACCAGTTTGCAAATACAATTTCAGTCTCATATCTTACACAGGGCAAAGCTGGAAGAGTTACCCAATAATTGACAGTTTCTTCTCTGAGTGGGTGGGGCTTAAGGGATATCATAAATCAACAATATCATTGTGTCTAGAAGTGCTCACTGATTACGCAAAATAAATCTGGCACATTTCTGATGATGTATAATTGACATATACCTGTTGGAATAATAAAGCGGTGCACTGTAGTCAAAAGTTAAACACTAGCAATGTGTCTAAAAGTGCTCACTGATGATGCACAATAAATCTGGTGCATATCGGATGATGTGTCACTGAGATAGAACTGTTGGAATAATCTAGGGAGTGCAATGGAGTCAAAAGTTAAACAACAATAGAAATGTGTGTAGAAGTGCTCACTGATGACGTAAAATAAATGTGGTACAGATCGGATGATGTATCACTGAGATATAACAGTTTGAATTATCTAGGGGCGCACTAGAAAAATGTAGGGTCCTTGGGTGGACCTTGGCTAGCTGGGGGGGTAAGCAGGGTCAGCGGGGGAGCTGACTCGCTGTGGGAGCACTTTTCCTGCAGATATTTTTCTCCCCATCCCTCAACACGCACCTCCGCCCTCTTCATCTTAAATTAATACATGTAGGGAATTTGGGTCTCGGGTGTGCTGCAATGGTTTTACATCTCTGTTGTTAAGAGCACCTGGGACTCAATTTTATATACACTTTAGACATTCATTCATAAACATCTTCATAAAAGTCACATATAGGGAATGGAGTGAGCACTATGGCTATGGGTGGCGGGATGACATCAATCTCGCCCCCATGCCTATGCTCACTCAACATTATGCATCTAGACAATTAGGGCCTGGGTTAGAGTTGGAGTGGAGGGGAAACTGGTATAATGCTAGCCTTTGCTCCTTCTCTTTCCCTTTTAAATACACTTTACAACAACACTCACCAACAGTACATTTGGGGGCGGGGGTGTGTGTGTCGGGGTCTTGATTTGTTAATTTCAATTTTATTTATTTATGTATTTATTTATATATTATTTATTTATTTTTCTCTTACCCCCTGGTTGCCTTGCGGACATTCTGGGGGTGGGCCGTCAGGGGTTGTGCTGGGGTGTGGGGGGGTTCGGGGCCTGCGGGTTCGCCGTGGGCGGGGCTGGCAGTGCGCTCCCTCTGGGGCTGCTTGGGCTCGGGTGTCCTGTCCTGTCGGCGGGGCGCGGGGTGTGCCGGATCTTGGACGTCTGCTGCTCTCCACCCCAGAATGAATGGGTCTACCTCCTGGGTTTGGATGTGGGCTGCCCCATGTAGGGAGCAGGTACATGTCTTGGACCTAGGGGGTATAGAGTGTGCATCGGGATTATGAATGGAGCGTGTCGTTATTGTTTGTCTTTCTGTGACTGAGGGTGAGGATGAGGGTGGGTCTGAATGAGTGTGTCTGTGTATGAATGTTTTAGTGTCAGGCTGGGACTTGGACTGCCCCCTCTCTGATACTTCTGAGGCTACCCAGTGTCGCGCTCCTGCCACGTGGCCCCCTGGTGGGTGTTCCTCTGCCTGCGGGCGTGCTTGGGGCCCTCACTATCTGGGGCTGGGCGCTTGGGCGTTTGTCAGCTCGGCCTGGTGGCTGCCTGGTGGGGCTCGGGTCCTCTGGTCCTGTCAGGTCTGGACCTGAGGGATGGGCGTCCCCGGTGCCCGAGCCTCGGTGACCGGCCCTGGGGCTACGTCGGTGCAGCGGGCTCCGGCGGGGGCCTGTGTATTGTCGCTGTTGACCCCGGGGGGTCATTGTGTGTGGTCCCTGGTGGGGTTCGTCCGGTTCTTCCACTTGGTCGGATCTGGGGAGTGGACGAGTGGCTCGTCCTGTTCGGGTGGTCCTGGGGACTCTGGGCTCGGGGTCCTTCCTGGGGTCTTGGGCTTTGATCGCCCCTTCGTCTGTCTCGGGCTTTGGGGGGACGGGTCTCTGATGCTTCACAGTCGCTACTAAATGTTCTATTGGAGGAACCTTATTCACTTATGCATGCTCACAACCACACACAAATGGATGCAGGGATGTATAGTAGATGTATGTAGATGGGTATATAAATGAATATAAATATATATGTATGTATATTGTATATATATTTGTAGGTATGGGTATGTGTATTTATAGAAATCTTTTGCAAGGTCATGAATATTATCAGTCTTTATGCTTGTATGTTTCGTTGTTGTGTTCTGTCATGTGCTTTGCAGGATTGTGGACGGAGGTTTGGTGTGTTTGCCTTGTGCTCTTTCTGTGGACAATTGTTGTTTTGTTGTCTCACTTTCTCTTTTCTTTCTTTCTCTCTATTAAAAAAAATACATATTGGAGTGAGAGGATGGCTATAAGGTGTGAAGGGAGGCCATCTATAAATGGAAAAAAAAATGTAAGGGGTGCTGTGGAGGCTATTTGCCAATTATCATAGATTCCTGTTCAAGGGGTGGATAACAATTGATCATAGTGATTTTGGTGCACCTCAGTTCAAATCTGTGGAATTTAGACTCAAACGTATGGCGACGGCATCACTTCTGAATTTATTACGCTGCCACGCCCACATCTTCCAGCGAAAACTGTTTTTAACTGAAAGTAAATCAGACCATCTTGTTATACGTCCTCTAACACAGGATCATCCTGAATAGATCAAGGGTGTCAGAGACGGAGCATTCCAAGTAAAAAAAAGTTACTTCCTTTTTTGAGGGGGTGAGGCTTTGCTACCATACCATACCATACCATTTTATTTTTAAAGCACTTTAAACAGGAACAAGTCCACACCAAAGTGCTGGACAAACAAACACGTAACAGGGAACACAGACAATGAAGTACAACACGAAAAACATAAAAACATTGCAGATCATAAATCAAACGATCCAATACAAATTAGCTGGCATTGAAAGCAATGGACCTTACACCAAGCTCCGCCCAGAAACGCCCCCTAAACTTCAACATGGCTGCTTACCTCACAAACAAAGCGTCGCGCAGCTTAGTTTCAATGGAAACATGGCGTCGACTGCAGGGTATTTCTGAGTCGAATAGTGTATCATTTCTGCCAGATTCCAACAAAATATCAGCCACGACAATGGACAGGGGATCCAACAAGTTCATGTTTTTTTTTTTTTGGACGTAATCAAGTTGTTTGAGCCACGCGATGCCTCAAACAGTGTGCGCTCACAGCTAAATGCTACCGGTACCGGCCGATGAGGAAAACAGCAGCTCACGCTCAGCATTATTACAGCTGTGGACAGGATCACTGATGCCTATTGTCCTGCAAGGCTGGGTAAGTCAGGCATTCATGGTTTTGAGGGTTACTTTTGAAATCAGCGATTTCTATTGTTGGCAAAAGTTTGTGTGCCTTGGTCGCAAAGCTAATGCTAACTGTAATCTCCATTCATTCCTTAAGTGGTTGGTTAGCCGTTGCTGCTTTAGCTGCTAAACACGCCGTCAGCAACTTTTGTGAGGGCTAAGCTCAGCCGTCCGGTGTGTTAGTTAAAATCCAGCCTTCGTGTCACGATTTTGTGCAGTTTTAGGTGAAATCGACAGTAGAGCTCGTTGTGTTAGCTAGCTCATGTGGCGTTAGCAGAGCTGTTTCTTCCCAACTTCCAGGACGTTCAGTGAACTGTGGCTTTCTCTCATCGTGACCGCGTGTTGTTAACTAGCAGGTTTCAAAAGCAGGTCAACCCTTCTCTGCTGGTGAAAGAAATAATTGTTCAGTTTTGTGGTCGTGCACAAGCTTTGATCCAAGCAAGGCATTCAGTTTCACATATAGGGAAACGGTGAATTTTACTTCCACAAATACGGTCAGGGTACCTGACATCTCCTGTACAGATACCCCACTGACGGTGGAGGAGCATTTTTCCAGCCCTGACGCAAAAAAATTCTGCACGTGTGCTAGCTAACACTGTAAATTAGCATGTGTTTATTACTACCGTAGCGTTTGTTTGTGAGGAAGCCACGCACGTGGAAGCTGCGCTGTGACGTGTTATGGGCATTAGCCAATGAAACGCGGCCCTGTGGACGGAGCTTGGTAAGGTCCATGGAGTAGTAGTGAGTTTTTAACCGGGATTTGAAAACCGAGAGGGAGGGGGCCTGTTTGATGACATCAGAATATGACACAGAGTATTGTCAGGCATCCAACAGGGATGACTCATGCCAAGTTTTATGCATTTCGGTCTTTCAATGTGAAAGTTATAGCATTTGGAATTTTACGGTGTGAAGTGAAACTTTGAGGCCTGGCCACGCCTCTTTAACATATACAAAAACGCAAGCTTTATCATGGATTCTTGTTCAAGGGGTGGATAATGATCGATCATAGTGATTTTGGTGCACCTCAGTTCAAATCTGTGGAATTTAGAGCCAAATGTACGGCAACGGCGTTACATCTTACTTCGCCACGTCGCGACGCCCACATGCTCCACCCAAAACTGTCAGTATTGGAAAGCAAGTTACACCAACATGTCTTTGGTCACTGGACACACTATCATGCTGATTAGGTAACAGAGGTCAGATAGGGACCGTTCAACGTAAAACTTTAAACTTCATGTTGTCAGGGGGTGTAGATTAAGTGATGTCATGATTTGACCATTCAGTCTTGCAGGGGATGTCTCAGACAGTTTTTGTGTAGGTGCTATTAGCATTTCATTTTTATAGCGAGATGTCAAAATTTGAGGTCCGACCCACCCCTTCAGCATGCTCCAAAACAAACCGTTTAGATAACTTTTCGTCCCCCATGCCTTTTGAACAAAATGACCAAGTTTGAAACGATTGGGTGAAATCCCTAGGAGGAGCTTGTTCAAATGCAGAGGCTGTAAACCGCCCAAAAGGTGTGAAATTTGGGACGGCGTTCCAAAATGGCCACCTTCCTGTTTATCATACAACATTGGTGCCAGAGGGTTCCCTTTCAGTCTGGTCTCTCGGTGCAACATACTTTCTATGGGAATTGTGCCCCCGAGCGATTACCTGAAGGAATATACTCACGCCTTTACGGCTATGGCGTCACCGCCGCGCCAGAGGCCCTGCCCTCTGGGTACTTAAGCGGCTGATGCCCATCCATCTTCCTCTTTTTTGCCCTTCACCTCGCTAAACCTGAACTACCTCTTCGCGGGACTTCTCTGTTGCTTCATCGCTCAACTTGAGGTGAGCTTGCTCCCTGCATAGAGCGCACAGAGAATTATTCCTGCATATTGCTGGACTAGCGAAAGCTAGTATGGCACATTTTCTCTTAACCCCATAGTATTTTCTTCTCCTCTCTCTATAGATTGCTTCGCTCGACGGCGCTAACTACGCCACAAGACAAAAGCTACTTCGCTAACTCCTAGCGAGCTAGCTAGCGAAAGCGACGTAACGGAGGAGACATTTCAAGGAAAAAGAAAAAAGATTCTGGAAGGACTCGCTCGCCTCATCTCGGACATGCCTCCGGAGAAAGGAAAGCGAAAGGCAAGACTTCCAAGGAAAACCAACGGGACAGCGAGCCCAACTTTGTACGCCTGTCCCAGCGGATGCAGGTTCTCCCTCGTGGCGACGGACACCCATGAGGCCTGTCCAGTCTGCCTGGGAATGATTCATGCAAATACAGCGCTGGATGCACCTGACTTTTGCCCACACTGCAGCCTGATACTGGATGTGGTGCTACGGCACCGGGTTGACCTCGTCGCCAAAGCCATGGGCACTTCAGCAATACCAGTGGACGCGGACACCACAGAGCCTCTCACTCCCACGCCGGAGCTCGAGAACATGGCTCTACATGACAGCACACGAGTTGAATGGGGTGACAGCCCTGACATGCTGGCTCCTATGGTGGACCTAACAGTTGAGTTCGACACCCGAGGCATGATGAACAAGGACGAGATCTCGATTTCAGCCTCGGGCGAATTTTCAGCGGAGGAAGCAGACGTGGAACTGGAGGATCAGGGAGAAGATCTCTCCCAGAACCCGGTACCTGTGCTCCCAGAAACCGACTTTTCCATCCCTGCTCTGTTCGACCTGTGCCACAGAGCAACGGACGCGCTGCACATCCCATGGCCCGAGCCTCCGCCTCGCCAACAGGTCACGAGGCTGACAGGAAACTATTTTTACTCGAAGCAGCAAGCCGCCACGAGGCAAAGGATGCCCGTGTTCCCGGACTTCCTCACAGAACTAACTCGTACCTGGGCTCAACCAAGAGCCCCCATGCTCCTTCCCCTCTCACAGTTCCTCGACGTCGACGGGATGGATGAGGTGGGAATAGCTAATGTGCCTCAGATTGAGGACACACTAGCGTCTCACCTGGCTCCTAAGTCATCTGGGACAAAACCAACTCTCCCCAGCAAGGCTTGTCGAGCTTCAGCGTCTCTACTCGTGAAGTGCTACAGAGCCTAGGGACTCGCGACGCGCACCATGAACGTGTCCGCGTTGATGCAGGCTTACCTAGCAGAAAAGCTGCAGCAGCTGCAGGTAACAACGA
>JBBPBX010018453.1:5180-32954 GCA_038048925.1 Garcialebias charrua | reverse complement strand
ATACGGATGACAGGTCGCATCTGCCCTCGACTACCTTCGAGCAGAGCAACCTGGTAGCACATCAGCAAGGAAGCACTCTTCCCAACTTGGTTGACCCCCAGGGGTTCACAGCCTCCAGGGCCCTTGGAGGAGAACTGGATGCACCAACTGCTCTTCTTCAGAAACAAACTATGTCGCTTAGGCCAGGAACTGTCAAAAATTTCAGCTTGTTGGCAGAAAAGAATAAGCTGATGGCATCAGGCCTGCCGGAAAATGTGGTAAAAACTATACAAAACGCCCATGCTGTATCAACACAATCTCTATACGCACAGAAGTGACATATTTTTTAAGCCTGGTACTCAGAAAGAAATATTATTTCTTATGCATGCGACTTGGCTCAGCTCCTGACCTTCCTTTAGGACCTACTGGAAAAAGGTCATTTTTATTCAACGATTAAAGTTTTCCTATCATCTATTTCAGTCTGTCACAAAGGCTGGGGACACAAGACACCTGGAGCACATCCAATCATAATAAGATTTATGAAAGGTGTGCTTCGGACTAAACCACCCAGTAGGATTCTGATCCCTGGTTGGGATCTTGGCCTGGTCTTGGGGGCTCTCTGTGACCCCCCATTCAAGCCACTGAGCGAGGTTAAGATAGATTTGTTATCTTATAAAACCGCTCTACTCCTGGCACTTTGCTCGGCGAAACGCGTGGGTGACCTCCATGCATTGTCTGTACATCCAATGTGTACCAGATTCGCCCCTGATGGGTCAAAGGTCACCTTATGGCCTAATCCCGCATAGACCCCAAGGTCTTGACTTTGAACCACAGGAGTCTAGACTTTGATCTCTCCTCCTTCCTACCTACTCCCGTCCTCACTCAGGAACAGGAAAGGCTGAAGGCTCTCTGCCTTGTGAGAGCTTTACGCACTTACATGCAGAGAACAGCCGAATGGAGAAAAACAAATCAACTGTTCGTCTGCTTTGCAGCACCTGCTACCGGAAAGGCCCTATCAAAACAACGCCTTTCACATTGGGTGACTGAGGCCATTAAAAGGGCGTACAGTAGCAAAGGTCAACAGGTGCCCTCTGGGGTGCACGCTCACTCCACTCGGGGCTTGGCCACTTCCTGGTCATTGTTCAAGGGTGTACCAGTTGCAGACATCTGCGCTACTGCAAACTGGAGCTCATTAAACACTTTTGCAAAGCATTACAGTTTGGATGTTACTACGTGTGACGTCACTCAGGCTGTCCTTTCTAACACACAGTAGAAAGTAGCCTTGAGATGCCTGCTGGTCAAGGGCAGACGTTCACTCTAGCATGCATTTTACTGAGCATTTCAAGGGTGTGAATGGATTATATTCCCATAGCAAGTATGTTGCACCGAGAGACCAGACTGAAAGGGAACTGAAAGTTATGCACCATAACTCATGTTCCCTGAAGGAAGGGAACGAGGTGCAACATATCTGGCCCTTTCAATGCTGAAAGCTCGGTGAAGTGCAATTTTGGAGGAAGATGGATGGGCGTCAGCCGCTTAAGTACCCAGAGGGCGGGGCCTCTGGCGCGGCGGTGACGCCCTAGCCGTAAAGGCGTGAGTATATTCCTTCAGGTAATCGCGCGTGGGCGCAATTCCCATAGCAAGTATGTTGCACCTCGTTCCCTTCCTTCAGGGAACATGAGTTATGGTGCATAACTTTCAATTTTCTATGCATGTTGGGGAATTGGTAAGTGTACCAAAATTTCAAACTTCTACGACAAACTACGGTTAATGCGGAGGATAGTTTAAAATTTTCCAGATGACGCTCTTGAGCCATTTCTTTTGCAATTTTTGGGACGCTCTTAAAAAAACATAAATTTTCAGCAGTCTTGATGCGTCCGCCAAATTTGGTGAGTTTTGAGATTCGTCAAGGACCCAAAAGGCAAATTCATTTGCTAAAAAAAATTGTAGCTCAGGCTTGAACAAAGCTGTTAGAGAAATTAAACATTGATAATTTAAACGTATTACTTTAAATGTATTCTGATGAATCATTAACCAGTTTGCTTCTCTTGAATCTCTCTGCATGTAACAAAACTTATCTGAAAGAGCATAAGCTGTTGTTTCCTGGACTTCTTCTTCTTCTTCTTCTTTCGGCTTTTCCCTTTTCAGGGGTCGCCACAGCGAGTCATCCTCCTCCACCTCACTCTGTCCTCTGCATCCTCTGTCCTCACTCCAACTACCTTCATGTCCTCTCTAACTGCATCCATATATCTCCTCTTTGGCCTTCCTCTTTGTCTTTTTCCTGGCAGCTGCATTTCTAACATCCTTCTACCAATATACCCACTGTCCCTCCTCTGGACATGTCCAAACCACTGTCCCTCCTCTGGACATGTCCAAACCATCTCAGTCTGGCCTCCCTAACTTTATCTCCCAGTTGTTCAACATGTGCTGTACCTCTGATGATCTCATTCCTGATCTTATCCATCCTTGTCACTCCTAAGGAGAACCTCAGCATCTTCATTTCTGCCACTTCCAGTTCTTTCTCCTGTCTTTTTGTCAATGACACTGTCTCCAGACCATACAACATAGCTGGTCTCACCACTGTCTTGTAAACTTTTCCTTTGACCTTTGCTGACACCTTTTTGTCACAAATCACTCCTGAAACTTTTCTCCATCCACTCCATCCTGCCTGGACTCTCTTCTTCACCTCTTTACCACATTCCCCATTTTCCTTGACAGTGAACCCAAAGTACTTGAAGTTCTGCACCTTTGTGATGTAGTGGACCTACCCAGGGTCAAACTAAGGTTTTTGAACTGTTCCAGAGATGACCTTTACTGACCGTTCAGTAAAGCAAGACATTTACTTCAAATTATTCCATTAGTTGTAATCTGAGAACATAGTCACCAAAAAAGACTATTTCTATCTTTGATTTTATTCTAATGCAATCAAAAGAATAACTTTTGTCATTTTCATTATATATGTTACATGTTGTTATTCTTTTAATATGGAGTATTACTGTGTTACTTGACCATATAATGGTGTCAGAGTGAATTTTATGTGTTATTGTGGTTTTCAGATTTGTTCTAGAAGTGTTGACGCTAATCCAAGTTTTTTTCCTCTTGGAGTCTATGCGTCTGTCTTTTCCTAAACATTTCCTCTGCTTCTGGCTGTAACCTTGGGTCGTGATAACAGCAAGTGAACTCTTCGACTGTTTCTTCTGAACCAATCGGAAAGAGACAAGTCTCAGAGTTCTTTCTTAAAGTTCTAAGTTTTTGCTGGAACGAGGGAGTCTGCTGGGAACTTCAAGATGTGAGGTCGTCCCAAAGAGCTGGATGAACTCAGTCACACGCTAAGGACACGTCATCCAGTTAAGGACTAATAACATGTTGTTATGAGTCCACTTTGAACTAGCGTAAGCTCAAAACTTTGTTTATTCCTTCCTGGAATAAGTTATCTTGAAGCCAACCAGGAGCTGACGCTTTTCTGATGATCGACGCGGATCCCAGGAGACGTTGAAACGTAAACGAGAACCGGTTCGGACGTACTGGACCTGCAACGATTCTGTACACCTGAAAGGCTGGTACCATCTCCTTATAAGAGTAGTCGTCTTCAAGGTAAAGAGCTGTTTACAAACGTACCTGGATTTAGCAGAAGTCGGATGGAAAGTGTCATCTGGTTGAACTCAAGATCAAAAACTTCCTCTCTTAACCTCTCCCTATCTCCATCCTGTCTGGTAACTATATTTAAGCTAAAGAGCCACAGACTAAGTATAATGACATCCTGTATTTATGTCTGTTGTTACAATTTAAATGTGCTGACTTATTAAATTGAAAGAAAGTGAAATCATGTCAATCAAGTGTAATGGTGTTAATTTAGTTGATTTATTTTAAATAAATGGTAGTGTCTTTGACATACCAAACTAAGTCAACGTTCTCTGTCACTTAATGGCTTTATTTATTTATCCATCATAAAGATCACAGAAATATTGGGTAAACTGAAAAAGAAAAGAATCCGTGAAATTACTATTCAATCTGAATAAGTAAATTAATTAAGGTAAAGAGGTCAGCTTAATACTGACCCCCCCTATATCCTTTACAGTGACCTCTGCTCCTTGTAGCCTCACTGTTCCACTGGCCTCCCTCTCATTCACACACATGTACTCTGTCTTACTACGGCTGACTTTCATTCCTCTTCTTTCAAGTGAATACCTCCACCTCTCCAAGTTCTCTTCCACCTGTTCCCTGTTCTCACCACATATCACAATGTCATCTGCAAACATCATAGTCCATGGGGATTCCTGCCTGACCTCATCTGTTAGTCGGTCCATCACCAGAGCAAACAAGAAGGGGCTCAGAGCCGATCCTTGATGCAATCCCACCTCCACCTTGAAGCTATCTGTCACTCCTACAGCACATCTCACCACTGTCCTGCTGTCCTCATACATGTCCTGCTGTCTTCATACATGTCCTGCTGTCTTCATACATGTCCTGTACCAGTCTAACATACTTTTCTGCCACTCCAGATTTCCTCATGCAATACCACACCTCCTCTCTTGGCACCCTGTCATATGCTTTTTCTAAATCCACAAACACACAATGGAGTTCTTTCTGACCCTCTCTGTACTTCTCTATCAACATCCTCAAAGCAAAGATGGCATCTGTGGTGCTCTTTCTTGGCATGAAACCATACTGCTGCTCACAGATAGTCACCTCTTGTCTAAGCCTTCCTTCCACAACTCTCTCCCAGATCTTCATTGTGTGACTCATCAACTTCATTCAACCTTTATTTAGTCAGGTAAATCTTTTGAACCTCATGGGCTCATTTACGAAAGCGACCTGCTAAAACTAAAGAACAATGAACAGCAGTGGTAGAATTTCCTTAAACAATAAACAATAAACAAACAAACAATAAACAATAGAAAACAAAAGAGAGAAAAAAAAAAGAATTTTTTTTTTTTTTTTTTTTAACAAAGTATCAAAAAACTAGCAAAACATTATAAGGTAGACGTATAAAATCAAAGACAGGAACAAATCTGCATTGGTTTTTGCCAGGATTCCAACAGATTCTGAAAACCATTTAGAGAAGTCAAGGTCGAGAGCTTCAGATCAACTTAATTCCCCTGTAGTTGCTACAACTCTGTACATCACCCTTGTTCTTAAAAATGGGAACCAGCACACTTCTTCTCCATTCTTCAGGCATTTTCTCACCCTCAAATATTCCATTAAATATTTGAGTCAAAAACCTCACTGCCATCTCTCCAAGACATTTCCAAACCTCCACTGGTATGTCATCAGGTCCTACTGCCTTCCCCTTCTTCATTCTTTTCAGAGCTTTCCGGACTTCACCCTCACTAATCTTTCCCACTTCCTGGTCCACAGTTTCTATTACCTCCACTCTTCTTTCTCTTTCATTCTCTTCATTCATTAGCTTCTCAAAGTAATCCTTCCATCTACCCATCACACTCTCCTCACTTGTTAGAACATTCCCATTCCCATCTTTAATAAGCCTAACCTGTTGCACATCCTTTCCAGCCTGATCCTTCTGTCTTGCCAATCGGTACAAGTCCTTCTTGCCCTCTTTAGTGTCCAGTCTCCCATACAACTCATTGTACACCCTCTGCTTTGCCTTAGCTACTTCCCTCTTTGCTCTATGTCCCATCTCCTTATATTCCTGTCTCCTCTCTTCAGTCCTCTCACTGTCATATTTCTTCTTGGCTAATCTCTTTCTTTGAATGGCGTCCTGCACTTCACTATTCCACCACCAGGTTTCCTTATCATCCATTCTCTGTCCAGATGACACACCAAGTACCTTCCTACCTGTCTCTCTAATTACTGTTGCTGTAGTAGCCCAGTCACTTGGAAGCTCTTTCTTACCACCCAGAGCCTTTAACAGCTCGTCTCTGAATTTCTCACAACATTCTTCCTTCTTTAGCTTCCACCATTTGGTCTTCTTCTCTGATTTTACTCTTTTTCTCTTCTTCGCAACAACAGTCATTCTACACACAACCATCCGATGCTGTCTGGCCACGCTCTCCCCTGCCACAACCTTACAGTCTCCAATCTCCCTCAGGTTTCCTCTTCTACACAGAATGTAGTCGACCTGTGTACTCCTTCCTCCACTCTTATAGGTCACTCTATGTTCCTCCCTCTTTTGGAAATAGGTATTGACTATAGCCATTTCCATTCTCTTGGCAAAATCCACCACCATCTGTCCTTCCTGGTTTCTTTCCTTGACACCAAACCTACCCATCACTTCCTCATCCCCTCTGTTTCCTTCACCAACATGTCCATTCAGGTCTGCTCCAATCACCACTCTTTCCTCCCTGGGAATACTCTCTATCACTTCATCCAGATCTTTCTCCTCTCCATCACATCCAACCTGTGGAGCATAACCACTGACGATGTTTAGCATCAGACCTTCTACTTCTACCTTTAGACACATCACCCTATCTGACACTCTCTTCACCTCTACTACATTCTTTGCCAGCTCCTCCTTCAGGACCACCCCTACTCCATTTCTCTTTCTATCCACACCATGGTAAAACAGTTTGAACCCTGCTCCAATACTGCGAGCCTTGCTGCCCTTCCACTTGGTCTCTTGGACACATAAAACATCTACCTTTCTTCTCTGCATCATGTCAGCCAGCTCTCTACCTTTGCCTGTCATTGTCCCCACATTTAGAGTTGCAACCCTCAGTCCTACATTCTTCACTTTCCTCCTCTCCCTCTGTCTCCTGACACGTTTCCCTCCTCGGGGTCTTCGACTAACAGTAGTACAATTTCCGCCGGCACCCTGTTTGTCAACAGCACCGGTGGCGGACGTTGTTAACCCGGGCCTCGACCGATCCGGTATGGTTTCACTTTGATGAACTCGCATTATAGTTTTGGCAAGTGTTTTACACCGGATGCCATTCCTGACACAACCCTCACCATTTACCCGGGCTTGGGACCGGCACAAGAGATACACTGGCTTGTGCTCCCTAGTGGCTGGCTTCTGTTGTTTCCTGGACACAGAACAAAAACACTGATTAGGCCAGCTCATGTTTAATCACAGATAATGTTTTGACATTACGTTCTTGTTTGTTTTTGAACACCACCACGTTTTCAATATGTTATCTGAAACTGTCCATATGTTACTCATCATTGCCCTACTTTTGAGAGAATAAAAACCAAGCACACACTGACCAATTCAGACTTTTGCTTCAAACACATTTGAGCTGGTTCCAAATGAGTTTGAAGTGATCTCCCATTTGCAAAGTCTGCTTCTGTAAAGCTTACTCTTGTATTTCTTGTGTGGTTCTTTTTAAGGTGAAGTTAAAGGTGATTGAAACCCCATCATCTATTGGTTCCCTGACCGGGATTTCCTCATATCTGTCCCTCTGATGTACTCCGAGGCCCGCTGTTAGCCCGTGCGCACGGCTGTTCCCAAAGTCCAGGTAAGTCTTGGAGGTGGACGTTTACCTCCTCCTGACCAGCGTTTGAAGGACCATTGAGGGGACAGTTTGACGGAGATCCAGTCGAACACCACAGAAATCTGCAAGAAGTGAGTAATAAGAAATATTGCTTAGTACAGCGGAAGGTACTGTTTTGTTTGCTTAGTACGGCGGAAGGTACTGTTTTGTTTGCTTAGTACGATGGAAGGTGCTGTAAATTGTTTGCTTAGTAAGGCAGAAGGTACTGTTTGTTTGTCAAAGTATGGCATAAAGGTACAGGAACTAGTTTCAGACTAGGTCAAAACCTCCATAACAAGTGAGATTTCAGCCAAAAATAGGACGTTTTTCTTTTTAGACGCGTCCTGTTGAAGTTGTGTTTGTCTGTCTGCCTCTGTGTGGGCCTAAAAATATGCGCGTCTTTGTTGTGCTTCTCTGCGTGCCCCTAAGTTGTGATTCGTCTGTCTGCCTTCTGTGTGTTCCTGAGAATGTATGTGCGTTTTTGTTGTGCCTGTCTGGGGGTCTCTCTCCCACTATCTGTGTGTTTATCTTTCCGTGGCACAGTGGTAATGGCAGTCGACCCCCGATCGGAAGGTTGGAGGTTCGAATCCCAAGTCTGCCCACCATGTGTCATTGTGTCCCTGGGCAAGACACTTAACCCCGAGTTGCTTCCGGTAGGTCTGGATGGTGCCTTGCAAGGCAGGCTACCACTACTTGTGTATGAATGTGTGAATGAATGGGTGGATGGCTGGTATTGTAAAGCGATTTGGGGCTCCTCACAGGGGGCTGGAAAGCGCTATATAAATAAGCTCCATTTACCATTTACCATTTCTTTCTCTGTGTGTGTGTGTGTGTGTGAGGAATTTGTGCTGACTGTCTAATCACAGTCAACTTTCACAAACCTCTATTAGAAAGAAAACTACAAAAAAACATTATATAAAAATCGCTCTCTGAGCCGAGAACGTTAGGAGATAAATACTAAAACCAGATCTCTGAAAAATTTATAATTACTAACTTACAAGATAAAAACTGCGCTGACAGCAGATCCCACACCTCCCGGGAACATCTTAGTTAGTGTTGGAGGTATCGTCTCCTAAAAACACAGAAAATAACACTGATTTAAGCTACTAGAAACTCTCCATTTAAAACATGACTAAATAATACACATAAAACGTTAATTGCTGTATTTTTCTGCACTTATGAAACAATTATAAAGGGATAAAATCATCTCTAAAAATGCATCCAGAAACACTGGAAGCAGCAGGAGAGCCAACTAAAACTTTTAGTTAAAAATAAAATATTTGCATGCATATTTAAACCAAATAAATATAGCCAAATGGTTTACTAATATATGAGAAATCGATCGATCTTGTTTACAAAATTCTAATCCAAATATTTTAGGTTTTAACACTTAAACAAAATCCGATAAATTTAACAAGTGGCCCTCACGTTATCATTTTAGTAGCCTGGTTAAAACCAGACCCTTGTCCTTCACTTCGCTTCGGACTAGGGTCTGGACTTTCTCTGTAGAGAACCAATTCTTGCTGGAGGCGTGGCCTCTGCTGAGGAACAAAACCATTGGATCTTAGAAAATTTTTGAACAGGGAAAGCATTCTGCTCCCTCCCCCTCTGTGCTCTGCCGAACTTGACATCTGCTCCGCCTCTTACTGCAGTCTCTCGCTGCCGCTGCATATTCCGTGTTTATATGTTAATAAAATGTTCTAATAAAATAAAATAAAACCATGTAGCGCTGGTCCAGCACACCAGAAGACCAGAAAATATGCAGGGACTCGGGCAGCAACGTAAAACCCTAGTTTAATTCTCTCGTGACAACCTCAGTCATTTCCTTATTCTTTGCACTCAGCGGAGAGAGAGGAGGAGGAGGAGGGAGCGATCACTTGACTTTTGGCAAAAAAACAAAAGAAAACTCCAGATAAGGGATTAAGAAGGGGAAATTAATACATTTGTGTCACATATAAAACAGTCCTGCATCGCTTTGCATCGCTTTGAATGAGAACATGCGGCTGCTCGCTGGCTGCGCGCTGGGACAGGTGGGGGCGTGGGTTAGGGGCCAAAAACTCCGCCCCTTCTGTTCTCCGATTGGTCCGGTCAAAAATCTACCGGAGAAATCGTTGTCTATGAGAGAAGTCCCAGACTGAGCAGTGAAGGGAAATGAGAATTGAACGGAGCTGTGCAGGAAGGCGAGGGCCAGGCTATCATTTTAGCATAGCTAAATCACTAACGACCCAATTTAATATCATTATTATCGGCAAAAAGTCCGAATTACTTAGCTAAAACCAAGCTGACAGGATCGCGTTTCTTGTATTGAAAATCTAAAGGCGAAACGATCCGACTTTAATCAGCTAAAATTACATTTATGGGTGGACAATAGCAGCTAACTGGAAGCTAAAGTTGCTAACCGTAGCTACGAAGCTTCATTCGCCCATCTAAAATCCATAAATAGGTCAACCTACTGTAAAACCGAACGCTTCAAAATTGTGTTTTCTCTGCAAAAAGAAGATGAGAAATTTGCTTACCGATTTTAATAAGTATCTCTTACATAAATATGGAGTAAAGTCCTGGCCTGACGTTGTCATCGTTGCACTTTGACCACGGAAAGAGAAAACGTCAAAACTCTGCCTTTCCCTTAAAGACATACACGCTTCTTACCCCAAACAGTGGTCAAAGAAAGTACTACACTGAATGAAAATACAATTATTGATGGTTTAAACTTTCATAAAAAACTTAGTAATTTAAATTAAACACCATAAAACAGATCAAATTAAGTTTACGCATTTCTGGATAACACATTTTAAACAAAATGAGCAAAACAATTATTCTTAAATTCGACAATTAGTTCAGTTTTTAAAAGTTTAACTAAGATGAAAAAACTTTGACACTTATAAAAAATAAAAATGTATTCTTGTCAAAGAAACTTTTTAACTACATTTTAAATTGAAACACTCAGTATAAATTAATCATTCTAAACCAGGGGTGTTCAGACTTTTTCAGCATGCGAGCTACTTTTGAAATGATCAAGTCAAAGTGATCTACCTACTATAAGGCCCCGTTTACACGAAAACAACCTGTGTAAACATTAGTGATTTTTCAATGTTTATAGGGGGTAATAAACAAAAAATAAGCTGGTTTACATGGCAAATGCTGTAGTTTTCATGTCAGTCGGGTTGTCAGGTAAGAAATTATGAACTATAGTACTGTGGCTTTAAAATGATAGTATTTTGACCTAAACTGTTGTGTTTGCTGAGAGTAAAGATGTTCTAAGATTCAATTCAATTCAGTTTATTTATCAGAGTCAGAGTCAGAGAGAATTTATTGTCATTTGCACCGCATGTAGTACATGTGTTGAAAACGAGATTATGTACACAGGGTCCCAGTTACATCCAACAACAAATGCAAGAGAAATACAATAATAACATCTAGGATTAACTAAGAGAGACATCACATCAGCTAGTAATACACTAAGCCCTAATGTAGTAGAAAAACATCATTATAAACAGCAGCACGAACATGAGCAGATGGTCACAGATGAACGCAGCAACAAGAAACAGATCAGTACAGTATCAGTATGATGTGACATTTTGCAGTGTTTATTCTTATTATTTATTTATTCATGAGTCTGACAGCCTCAGGGTAGAAGCTGTTTCTCAGTCTAGTGGTTCTACATTTGATGCTCCTCAACCTCCGTCCCGAGGGGAGTGGTGCAAAGAGTGAGTGTGCTGGGTGAGTGAGGTCTTTCATGATGCAGGTGGCTCTTTTTCTGCATCTGGAGGTGTAAATGTCTGTGATGGTGGGGAGACTGACTCCCACAGACTTCTGTGCAGCCTTCACCACTCTCTGCAGAGCTTTTCTCTCTGCAACTGTGCAGCCTCCATGCCACACATTGATACTGGAGCACAGGACGCTCTCCACTGCACACCTGTAGAACGAGGTGAGGACTGGGCTTCTCAGACCGGCTCGTCTCAGCCGTCTGAGGAAGTAGAGTCTCTGATGACCTTTCTTGATCAGGCTGGTGGTGTTATTGCTCCAGCTGAGGTTATCATTCAAGTGTACACCCAGGTATTTGTAGCTGGAGACCACCTCCACCGCAGATCCACCTATATACAGTGGGGTGTGGGTGTGTTTGTTCCTTCTGAAGTCCACAATCATCTCCTTCGTCTTCTTCACATTCATGTGAAGGTTGTTCTCTTTGCACCAGCTCTCCAGATGTTCCACCTCCTGTCTGTAGCTGGATTCATCATTATCTGTGATGCATCCCACCACAGCTGTATCATCTGCAAACTTAACAATATGACAGCCTGGATGTGTGGCTATACAATCATATGTGAGCAGAGTGAACAGAAGAGGGCTCAGCACACATCCCTGAGGAGAGCCAGTGCTGAGGGTGATGGTGGAGGAGGAGAAGTTGTGGATCTTCACGGACTGTGGTCTGTTTGTTAAGAAGTCTAGTACCCAGTTACAAATAGAGGGGCTTAGTCCAAGTGTGGATAGTTTGTCTATCAGAGTTTGGGGGATCATGGTGTTGAAGGCAGATGTGAAGTCCACAAAGAGCAGACGCACGTATGAGTCCTTCTGATCCAGGTGGGTGAGAGCAGTGTGGACCACGGAGGAGATGGCGTCCTCTGTTGATCGGTTCTCACGATATGCATATTGATGAGGGTCCTCGTTGATGTTGACGGCTGTCTTGATGTGGGACATGACCAGTTTCTCAAAACATTTAGCGACTATCGGGGTGAGGGCCACCGGTCTGTAGTCATTCAGACCAGTCACTGTGGAGCTTTTTGGGACTGGGATGATATAGCGTCAATGGGACTGATATAGCGTCAATGGGACTTTTTGGGACTGGGATTATATAGCGTCAATTCACAAAAGAAGTAATCTCAGGGCACTGAACAGAAACATTTATACAAAATAATAATTTAACAGAAACATTCATAGATAAAATAATAATGTTAACACTATTTGTTTGAGGAGCAGACTGCTTTGAATTTAACTCCATTGCAGAACTCTCATCTTGAGCAAGATGAAGTTAGTGTTGTGTTTCTTGAACATGTGCTCAGAAAAGGAGGTGGTAAATAAGGCATTTTCTATCTGGCAACCCTGGGCTCAGCTGTATTCATTGTGCATGCAGCGACTGCATGATCACAGTTACGTCCAAACTGGTGAATAACGTCTCTTTGGACCCTGGATTTTATTAGTTCTGCTCCTGCATGCTGAAAAAGGGTGAGTAGCAGAAAAACACTCAGCTCTCTTACATTATTTAAATCTGTTGTTGGTGCAGAAAAACTTTGGACTGCAGCTGTCTGTATGTGCAACTTCACACACGGAGAATTTCACACCTTCGGGGGTGGGGGAGCAAGAATGGGGTTTCCCCGAAATTCTCTCAGACCTGGTTTGAGAGAATGAGGGCTGTGAATGGCTGCCCTGTATGTCAATCAAGTGACGGGATGTTTGATAGGCTGACAAATATATTTTTTAATGTCACGCTGCGATCTACCATTACTACCTCAGAGATCTACCAGTAGATTGCGATCTACCTAATGAGCACCCCTGTTCTAAACGATTTTACCATACATGGAAAATGTTTTTTAGATTTTAAGAGCTGTTTTCCTTTTAGGAGTTGTTTAAACTAATTGTTTATAATATAATATTTTACAAATGATCAAATAGGATATAGGGCATTTGGCTTTGAATTTGGCTTAAGGTAAAATTAATGCTTTCACTTTTATGTAACTGAACCTTTTAAATCCATTGTGCAAATCAGGATCTCTTGAAGGTAAATGCTATGTCCCAAAATAGAACTTGCTAACATGATTATTTTTTAACCTGGCTTTTAATATTTACATTGCTAATTTTATTTTTTCTTCTCAAAGCAGCCTGAGAAGACAGGGTTTTGTGGAATGGGGAGGTAAGTCTGGCTGGGCCCACAGAACACATACAGGTAGCCTTCACCAAGCTAGCAACTAAAGTAGAAACATACAGCATCTGAGTTTTGCATTTTGAGCCTCTGATTTTTGGTTGCCAGATACGTGGTGGTCATCCGATGACCTTGGTGTCATGATCGAAACTACGGATTGCTTTTGATAATAAACACTCGCATAGACTCACTTTTAAGACATGTACCACATACAGCATAACAGGTTAGAACTGATGTGGGTTTGCTGGATTACCTGCCTCTTTTCAAATTACAGGTAGTCCCTGACTTACGAGCGAGTTCCGTACCTACGGGCCGTTTGTAAGTCGAAAATTCGTTAGTAAGATCACAAAAAATATATATATACAGTATATATATATTTTTAATAAATGAATACATGTACAGTACTGTACAGTCACCAAGCACTTCCCCTATCCTAACACAGTTTTTAAAGATGAAGGAGTGAGTTGAATTGTCTCCCTTTCACATAAAGGGAGCTAGCTCCCTTTATGGGAATGGAGCCTGCAGGGAGGAGGGAGACAATTCAACTCACTCCTTCATCTTTAAAAACTGTGTTAGGATAGGCTAAGTGCTTGGTGACTGTATAGTACTGTACATTTATCTATTTATTAAAAAAATATATATTTTATATACAGTAAATATATAAATGTACAGTACTGTAGTCACCAAGCACTTAGCCTATCCTAACACAGTTAAGGAGTCAGTTGAATTGTCTCCCTCCTACCCAGCCAACTCATTCTCACTCCCTACTCGTCATATATTTATGATAAGGGTCAGTGTCCCTCCGCGTCGCATACTTGACGCGTCGGGTCGCCCCTTCTCATCATTATTTGGTGTGTAGGGTAATGTTAAGTTGTGATCTTCTCTTCCGGTTTGGATAGTGAAGCACTTTCATATTTACTTATTTTTTATGAACAGGAATTATTTTTCTGGCAAAATTTAAACCTTAAGCCTAACCTGATAAGAAACACTAAACTTAACCATTCACCTTTTATTTGACCCCCGAACCCCAAACAAACCAATGAGAGCACCCTGCACACCAAAAATGACAAGAAGGGGTGACCCGACGCGTCAAGTATGTGACACTAATCCTCAATATATGATGAGTAGGGAGTGAGAACATGTTGCAACGATTCAGCCCTGTGGTGTCATGTCAGTGTCTTTGGATTGTCCTATAATAGGCTTTCACGTTCGTCTTCCCTCTGTGTTTTCCTCCATCTAGTAAATTGCTGCCACGCCAGCTTTTTGTTTGTTTATATTTTAAATAAACGTTTTTACTTACTTTTACTGGAGTCACATCGTCCTCCTGCACATGGTTTCACCCACACGGAAATAGCCAATAATGTCAGAATCCAAACACCAAACTGAACCCAGCAGGATGATAACCCTCTTCAAATATGCGGTTCGGGAGGTCAAAAAGGCCGCTCAACGTGAGGAAGAAGAACTCATTCCACGGGACTCGCTTGGCAATCCAGTTGGTCCCTTTATCTTCGCCACCTCACGGAACGGCAACTCCGCATGACCCTCCTCCTCCCCAAGCACCTTCTGCCTTCCCGGAGGGGTTTTCAAAGAGGGGGGGGGGCAACCTGCTCGGACTTGCCGCAGGATGAATGGGCGGCAGAACCGAGCCAGTTCTACTGAACTCCAGCGCGCATATCCTTTGACGCAGCCGACTCCTCGCAAGAGTGTTACCCTGGGGTGGAAGGATGTGGGAGATAGCGTCGCACCTGTCGCTGGGGGGGGTAGGACATTGCACGCCCCTGCGTACCTGACGTTAGGGGGGAAGAACCTGGCGGCTCCGGCGATCTGTGGGACAGACTGGTCGCTGTAGAGGAGATTATTTCCTCGTTCACTGGGGCTGACAGCGATGACGACTCGCCGGGGGTATGGCACCTGTTTGAGCAAGCGTGGAGAGAGAGAGACGTGTATTACTTTTACTGCTACTCAGTCTTGCTCAGTCTGGATCTCCTGTCTGCTCACCACCAGCTGATCACAGCTCCTCACCATCAGCTGCACAGGGTCCAGGTCCCATATCAGCTGCTCCTGTCAGCTCACCGCCAGCTGATCACAGCTCCTCACCATCAGTTGCACAGGGTCTGGGTCCTACATCACCAGCTCTGGACCAGCTGGTTTCATCACCAGCCCTGGACCCGTTGGTCTCTTCACCAGCTTTGGACTCATTGGGTCTCACCCCAACATCTCCCACATTGGGTTTCACCTCAGCTTCGCCCTCTCTGGGTTTCGCCCCTGTTTTGCCCACATTAGGTCTCACCTCAGTATCTCGCACACTGGGTTTTGTCCCAGCATCACCCTAACTAGGTTTCGCCCCAGCACCTGATTCTCTGGGTTTCGTCCCAGCATCGGACACACTGGGTTTCGACCCAGAACCTGACTCTCTAGGTTTCGTCCTAGCACCAAAACTGGTCCACTCACCAGTAATACACTCACTAGATTCACACACCAGCAAGAAAGAAACTGGCTCCTATACCAGCACTAAGGCTGGGTCTCTCATCAGTCAAGCCTAGGCTCAGAGCTGTGCCAGCACCCAGGCGGGTTCCCATGCCAGCACCCAGGTGATTTCCAGCACCTGCTACTCTGGGTCCTGCACCAGCCGCTGACCAACCAGGTCCATCTCGAGCAGTCTCTCCCTCTCTCCCTTTTTCCACAGAAGCTGCTTCCGAGGTGGTCCTGGGTATCGAGGTCCTCGTTCCATCAGAGGTCCTCGCTCCATCAGAGGTCATCGCTCCATCGGACGTCCTCGTTCCATCGGAGGTCCTCGTCTCGTCGGGGGTCTTCGCTTCAGAGGTCCTCGCTCCTCCATCAGAGGTCCTTGCCCAACCGGAGGTCCTCGTCTCATCGGGGGTCTGCACTTCAGAGGTCCTCGCCCAACCAGAGGTCCTCATCTTGTCGGGGGTCTTCGCTCTCGAGGTCCTCGCTCCGCCGAAGGACTTTGCTTCTGAGGTCCTCGCTTCGCCTGAGGTCCTCACTTTGCCTGAGGTCCCCACTTCGCCGGAGGGCCACGCTTCACCGGGGGTCTTCGCTCTCAAGGTCCTTGTTCCGCTGAAGAGCTTCACTTCTGAGGTCCTCACTTTGCCAGTGGTCTTCACTCCTCCAGAGGTCCTCGCTTTGCCGAAGGTCCTCGTCTTGCCAGGGGTCTTCGCTCTCAAGGTCCTTGCTACGTCGAAGGTCTTCGCTTCACCAGAGGTCTTCACTCCACTGAAGGTCTTCTTTTCACCGGAGGTCTTCCCTTCTCCTGAGGTCTTTGCTTCGCCGAAGGTCTTCGCTCTGCTGTGGTCCTCGCTTCGCCGGGGGTCTTCGCTCCTCTAGAGGTCTGCGCTCATGAGGCCCTCATCGATCAGGCTACAGCTGTCTCTGGGGTCTCATCACCTGCAGCTGTGGCCTCTCCACTGGCCAAAGAGGGATGGTCTCATGGTTGCCCCTCGGAACCCTGGTCCAAGGGAGGATAGCATCCTGGCCGCCCGCCTGACCTCCGGCCTGTTGACGGAGGGTCGCTGGGTTGCCCCCCGGATCTTCTGCCCTGCCGTGGATGGTCTCCTGACCACCTACCTTGACTTGGAGGGGTCTTAGGGGTTCTGTGTTCCCTTTTGTGTCCAGTTTATGTCACCCTACCTTTGTCTGTTTTTTCCCACCCTCCCTCTCAAGTGGATGGTGTTCTCCTGGGATTTCAGGGGCCATCCCTTGAGGGGTGGGGGTGGGGGGGAGGGGTCCCTGTATGGGTTCTGTATCTGGTCTTGCATGTTGTGTTTTCCCTCATGTTTACCAGACCCTCCTCCTCCTGTTATCCAGCATTGTCGGACCTGTCTTTAATCCCAATCACTGCAGGTGTCTGTCATTTCACCCTCATCTGTGTTAGTATATATTCAGCCCTGTGGTGTCATATCAGTGTCTTTGGATTGTCCTATAATAGGTTTTCATGTTCGTCTTCCCTTCGTGTTTTCTTCCATCTAGTAAGTTGCTGCCAGTAAGTTGCTTTTTGTTTGTTTATATTTTAAATAAACGTTTTTACTTACTTTTACTGGAGTCTCTTCGTCCTCCTGCACATGGTTTCACCCACACGGAAACAGACGATCATGTCAGAAAGGACCTAAAAAAGGTAAGTCTGGTCCTCTATACCAGTGGTCCCCAAACTACGGCCCGCGGGCCGGATCCGGCCCACCTCCACATTTGGTCAGGCCCCCAGAACAATACCAGAGAGCATTTAGATTTTTTTTCATATGTGTATTTGTATTTGATAATAAAGTTGGACTTTTGCAATAAAACTAAGGAATAAAATGTTCCTTAGTTATGAACTATTTTGAACTATTGTTCCACATTCAATTTATTGTGTCAGCGTTTGGGGGAAAACGCTGACACATCCAAAACGTGACATTCTGTTCCACCCTTCTGTAGTCTGTGCCCCTATCTGGCAACCCCCAGAAAAAAATCCTAAACCCGCCCCTCTCAAAGACACAACGGAATAATGGCTAAAATATTAAGTAAGAGAAAAATTGATTCAGAATGCAGTGCATTTAAGCTGCAGTGGACAAACAATTATTTTTTTGTTCAATGCAAAGAAAAGGCTGTCTGTCTCATCTGTAAAGAAGCTGTGGCAGTATTCAAAGAATACAATCTGCAGCGACACTATGAATCCCGTCACATATGAGCCATTTAAGTAAGAGATTCTGCTCTGACAACTACGGTACGCTGAACTTGGACCTGTTAAGATTGTGCACAGCACAACAGAAAGTTTATGTTAAATGCACTTTTGTTCTGTGAAGAACCCAGAGAGGGATATTTGGTTATTATTTATTTAATAAATAGTGTTTATTTCCTGGATTTTTTTTCTGTGAAGAACCCAGAGAGGGTTATTTGGTTATTATTTATTTTATTAAAGGTTCAGTATGCAGTTTCTGTAGAACTGCAGCAGTTAGAAATATTTTCAACAGGCAAAGCATTCTGATCCCTCCCCCTCAGAGCCATATGTGGCTCTGCCCCCTTGTGGTCTGTTGAATTTCAAATTCAAGCTCTGTTTTTATTGGCTGATTCAAATTCAAGCTCTGTTTTTATTGGCTGGTTACAAACTCTGTTTTTATTGGCTGGAAAATGGCGGGTCACCTTTTCTTTTTAGAAATGCTTATTTACCACCTGGAGAAGCAAGGGGACAATATTTTTTTTAAAATTTTTTCAGAGATTACCTGGCTAACATCAGTCTGTCAGGAGGTAGTGACAGAGTGAAGAAATATGTTCATAAAAAAAGCTACATACTGCAGCTTTAATAGTGTTATTATTTATCTCCTGACTTTTGCTCTGTGAAGAACCCAGAGAGGGAAAACAATACATTTTTACATCTAGGCACTCCTGCAATCGTCACACTTTTTACAAACTGACTCCGGCCCCCCACCAGAGAAGGGAAAAGTTATGTGGCCCCACTGGCGGTTCTGGACACGGGCCCACATGGGCCAGTGCCCGTGTATCACGGAGCCTGGCCCTCCCTCTGGCCCGCCCTCTGAGCAAGAAGCGGAAACCATCCGATACCAGCATAATTTACGTATCAGATTTTTGATCCAACCTGCCGATATTTTCTGACCCATGATGCACGTTGGCTTCAAACTATGGAATGGATTTCCTGAACGGAGGCGTGTCTCATGATCCCAGAGTAATAAGACCCGCCTCACATTCAGGAAATCCATGTCATAGTTTGCAGCCAGCTGCAGCGTGAGGAGCTGACTGAGTACTCTGTTGGGTTTGTTTTGGCATCGTTTTCAAAAAGCGGGTCGTTTGTTTATGGATTCTTTACATGGAGCTGGTCACAATTGGTTATGGATCACTGTTTACATGGAGCTGGACACTTGTTTCTGTTTCAAGATCTGACACTGGTGAGTAACATGTTAGCTAGCCTAGCAGCTAGCCGACTTTTCATCGTAACAAAGTAACATGTGTCCGCTGTGTGGAAGTATTTAAACACCGCAAGACAACAACGTTCAATGTCTGCAGAGCTATATACAGTAAACACATCTGTGTCACATTAAACCGCGGTCAAGTTAGTTTTACGCCGGACATTCGAGCTCCGGGGCTTCAGCGGTGTGTTTTTCTTTTTCAAGCCGGGAATGGCGCTCTGTTTCCGGGCAGCTGCTGTCAGCTTCCCCCTGGAGCTCCGTGGCTGCGCATCATATCATAACAGCTACAATATAAAGCCATGTAAACACTAAAAACAGGAACATGTCTGTGTTGGTTTATGCCATGAACTTAGCAGATGTAAAGCCATTTAATATTTTATTTAATTTATTTATTCATTCATTTAAAAGAGACAAAATAAAACAAATTAATCAAAAATAAAACATTGAATGAAAAGAGTGCAGAAAGAAGAAAAAAATCTTATATCACCCCATTATTTAAAATAATATATAAAATAACTTTAAACAAACAATCACTTAACTCCATATCTGTAAAATTAACTGAATTATAACCATTTTTGAGTTTGGCTTATTTCAATTGCCTGCTGCAGCCATCTTCAATTCAATTGTACTCAAAAGTTAATCAGCAGTAAAGAAACATCCGTTTATTATTTCTTGAAAGATTTTTCAAAATCTGTCCAGAGGGTCATGAGATATTTTGCTAACAGACCAACATCATTGATTCCAAATAAATAACGCCAGTGGTGGAGAAAGTACTCAAACACTGTACTTAAGTAAAAGTACAAATAAACAGACAAAATGTACTCTAGTAAAAGTAGAAGTACCATATTAATGTTTTTACTTAAGTAAAAGTAAATAAGTACTTGCTTTTAAAAATACTTAAAGTATTAAAGTAAAAGTACTTGCTGAATGTATTACCTAATGCAATGGTTTACAAAATCATCAAGTGTGCGTATATTTTCTGTAACAATACATTAATAGTGTTGAGTCATTTTAATGAACAATGCTGCAGATAATACATGTTTTTATTGTGTTTACTCTGACACAGTTCACACTTGGACTTGTGATTCTGTGCGTCAGTATTTCAGGGATGACATGAAGAGTTAAATGTCATTAAGTAAAATAAGAAAGAGGAATGATTTTACCTTTGAACATTTTTATTTAACACAAACCAATGTGTCATTTTAACTGCAGTAAACACGTTTAAGTAAAAGTTGTCTGTTTGAAAAAAGGAGCATTAGACCTAACAAAGGAACATCTGATCATTTCAACTCCAGTTTGTCTTCAACTCTAGTTAAAATACTGTCTAGTCAACCTTGTAATGGGTCAATAGTGAACAATATTTTAACTTCCTGACACCATTTTCGAAACTTGGACCTGAGTGTCGAGACATTTGGAGACATCTCTTGTCTCCTGTCCTAACATCCCATGAACTGATACATTTTAATATTGCAGCAATAATTTCTTGTCCAAGTTCAGAATAAGTTGTTTTTCAAAGTTTTTTTTTGAGTCCAGTCTGGCTCTTTTGGGAGAGAGGATCTGTCCTGCTGTACTGAACAGTCTTTCAATAATATTTCAATAATCTTTCAATAAGGCCATGGGTGTTGTGTATCTTGCTGACTCTGTGGTGGAATCCATTTTGGGTGTGTTAGTGGTGCTGTGGGTGCTCCCAGCTCAGTGACGTATATACTAGAATATATGTCACTGGTCCAGCTCTTCTTGAAGGCAGGTCTAATGTTACCTGTCCACTTTGCAGTGATTCAATGGACCAACTCCCCTCTCAACATCAGTTACTTTCAAACTACATGTAATGACAAATCAAAAAACTGCAACGTGAATGTAACTTGTAACTCAACACATTATAGAAATGTAGTGTAGTAGAAAGTACAGATACTTCATGTAAAATCTAGTGGAGTAAAAGTAAAAGTACCCACATGTAAAGTACAGATACATGAAAAATGTACTTAAGTACAGTTACAAAGTATTTGTACTTTGTTACATCCCACCACTGAATAACGCTATAATTTTAAAGAAAGATCTTATGCATTCTAAAAGTCCTTTGCTTATGCTTTGGGAATGAGTCTCAGCTACTACCACACCAAATTTTATCTCAATTTTTTGTCAAATTGAATGAGTTGTAGTCAATTTTGTGTTGTTTAAGTTCAGTTAGCTGTGGCAGCCATCTTAAATTGGATGTACTTTAAGGGCAGCCAATGTTGTTATATAATTTTGGACTGAGAAACTGAACCAAGACTTCACCTAACAGTTATTTTCATTATCATTTTATTTGCTTATTAATATATTTTATTCAGTCAATACAAATGCTGTGTAAAATGTTTTATATTTTTCTCATTTGATTTTTTAAACTATTTTCTTTGGTTACAATGGTTAATCACTGCTTTTAAAAAATAAGAGTCAAGTAAGATTTCGAATCTGTCTTTTTCTCCGAGATGAACGTGCCCCTCTGACAAAACCTCTGGCCCCAGCTTGGCCCCACCAGTACAACTGGTCTAGAACCGCCACTGTGTGGCCCTCACAGGAAAAAGTTTGGGGACCCCTGCTCTATACATTCAAAAAACAAAACAAAGCAAAAAAAGCAAAAAAAAATTGTAGAAACGTTTCGTCTTTCGTCCGAAAGACTTCCTCAGTCTGAGAAGCTGTATTCAGCTCAGTCTTATAAATAGCACCCTCTCACAGTGGATCAACCAGTTGGCTGATGACAGCCGAAACCAGCTGCTCACATGATCAAGGAGGACCATCAGCCTAACGATGGATCGTTAGCACCCTGATGGTTGTTTGCTATTCACAGAGGGCTGAGTGATACTAGCAATAACAGCATTGTAAGAGGGGGACAGTTGAACCCGGAGGCCTCCACCCCTGTTTAATGATGGACGGTTTCTTTTCACAAAGATGGCCTCCTTTACTCCTCTCTCAAACCATCGTTCCTCTCTATCAAGGATGTGAACATCTTCATCCTTGAAAGAGTGACCGCTGGCGTGGAGATGAGTGTAGACCGCAGAGTCCTGACCTGATGATGTTGATCTTCTGTGCTGGGCCATCCTTTTGGCCAGTGGCTGTTTAGTTTCCCCGATATAAGACTGATCACAGCCCTCCTGACACTGAACAGCATACACAATATTACTCTGTTTGTGCCGGGGGACTGGATCTTTGGGATGAACCAGTCTTTGCCGTAATGTATTTTGGGGTTTAAAAGCCACTGGGACGTTGTGTTTAGAAAATAAACGTCTCAATGTCTCTGAAACTCCTGCAACATACGGAATGACCACTGGTCTGGGTCTGGGTTCCTTCTTTTCACCTGATGGCTGGCTAGAGTCCTGTTTGGGTTTCTTCTCTGCTTTCAGGAAGGCCCAGTTAGGATATCCACATTTCTCTAGAGCCTGTTTTGTGTGTGATTTCTCCTTCTGTCTGGCTCCTGAGTTAGTGGGGACGCTGTCTGCTCTGTGGTACAGAGTCCTGATGACTCCTAACTTGTGCTCCAGAGGGTGATGGGAGTCAAACTGTAAATACTGGTCTGTGTGGGTGGGTTTGCGGTACACCTCAGTTTGCAAATTTCCTCTATCAGAAACTGAGACCTCACAGTCCAAGAAAGCCAACCTGCCATTTTTTACATCTTCTCGTGTGAACTTGATATATTTATCCACAGAGTTGATGTGATCAGTGAAATGTTGGACTTCCTGAGATTTAATTTTAACCCAGGTGTCGTCAACATACCTGAACCAATGACTTGGTGATCTCCCTGAAAAGGACGTCAAGGCTCTCTTTTCTACCTCCTCCATGTACACGTTGGCAACCATAGGAGAAACTGGAGACCCCATAGTACACCCATGTTTCTGCCTATAATATTGCTCCCCACATGTGAAGTAGGTTGACTGCAGGCCATCCACGCATAGTCTCAGGCCATCACCAAGGACATCCACCCAGTCCCCACCCCAGAAGAAATATTACACCCATCCCTCATACTAACAACTCTCATAACACATAGCTCACTAGACACCCAGGCCAGGTCAACCTACCCCCTCCCACGGGCCATTGGTTATGCCCCCAAACACCCAACCCGCCAGTGAGCCGAGGGCCCCCTGTCCAGAGCCGGGCAAAAAGGTAAAAAAACAAAAAATGGTGTCCTTCATCTAAAGGACAACAGACAATTATACCAAACTATGTTTTTTTATTTTTCTATGATAGATCTAACTTTAAACAAGTTATGAATGGAGGAATAGTTTGGAAGAAGAGGCCTTTGTTACAGAAGCCCTCCTGAACCTTCTATAGGTATAGATCCCTATATCTAACTTTTACAGCATGATCCATCCCTTAATTGATATCTGTAGCTGATCTAAATCATGATAGCTTACACACCAGGTGCATATAGGTAAGGCTTAATGTAAAATCCCAATCATAAGCCCACCTAAAACCACATAAATGCATGACACATAGAACCAGAATGGCACCGACTAGAAACCACCCAGCCAACAACCTTCAATTTGGGGACCTGCAACTCCAATGTTGGTCTCCAATCTTCATCCAAGGGTTGCTTCCTCTGCGTAAATCAAGGGATCCCCTCTACATGCTGATAAAAACATTTGTTGCTGATTAAATCAACAACTCTAACTGTTGTGGAATTACCGCTGTGTATTATAAACTTTGTTTTCCAAGGGATTACAGACTCAGTTTTCCAAGGGATTATAAATTTTGCCGCAATGGGATTACCAACAAACATTATGGAATTACCAACAAACAATATGGGATTAAAAATCTTTTTTTCCCACTTGCAGGATTACATCAAGATCAGAGACATTTTGTAGTATCCTTTCGTGTTGGAATTCATCCCCATGGACAGGCAATGTCTTCCAAAATGGGGGACTGTAGTGATACACCTGTCTTTCTGAGACTGTACTGGACCACACTCTGATCTCTGAACTGTCCAAATGATAAACCTTTTCACTGATCCTCTCAGTGAAAACACCTTTTCACTGAATCTCTCAGTGAAACACATGAACACAGTTTTGTTCCATTAATTTGAATGGAAATGAAAGTCAAATTAAATCACAAGAGACTCTCTTATTCTTTTACTTTGTGCTAATTCAAATATAATATATGCATAACCTTGTGTTATTAGTATGAGCAGTGTTATTATTCTTCATATGCTGAAAGGTATTATTCTTTAATATTGGTGGTAATTAATTACTCTGTCTAAAGTTAAATAATATGTCAAGTTGATACTTTTCAGATTTGTTTAGAAGTTAGCATCAGCTTAACCAGTAATCTTATAACTGGCTCCTGTTTTCTGCCCTTCTCTTAAAACAATCTTTCTCTGTTATTCTGAAGTAACCTTCACTCATTTGATTCTTGATAAACTCTTTGACCTAAGCTAACTCCCTCCCACTGGTCAAACGAACCAATGAGGGTAGTGACTGATGTCAGACTCCCTTTAAAAGTTCCATTTCCTGTTTCTTCCCCAGTCTGCTGGAGAAGTTGAACTACAATGTTTTTCTCCTAAGAGCTGGATGAACATTGGTCAAACGCTAAATACCCCGTCATCAGCTAATGACATAACATGCTAGTTATAAGTCCGCCTTGAGCTTCTAAGCTCCAACTTGAACGAATTTTCCTCTCAAGGAATACTTTTTTCTTGAAAACCAACCGGAGCAGTGCCGCTACCTTAAGTCAGTCGATGCGGACCTCAGGAGAGGCTGAAATTTTTTAAATGTTTACTGTTGCACCGAGGGACAGAGAGAAATGCAATTTCAATCCTGTGTATGTCCTGTACATATTGCAGTTTTGACAATAAAGTTGACTTTGACTTTGACTTTTGACTTGAAAAGCGAACACATTGAAGCCTGCAAAATGTAGCCGGATGGAAGATATATGCACGTTTAAGGTTAGCCCTACTTTACCGGAGCTTTGGACAGAGAATCTGCACAAAGGTAAAAGGTCTATGTTCACTAGCGGACCTGAAGTCCAGCGGGCGCCTCTCAAAGAGTATGCCGTATCTGATTGAAACTAACTTCAAGATAACTACCCCTCCTTTACTTTCTCCATCTTACTACTCCTCCTAAACTTTCTCTTATCCATTCTGCCAGTAACTTTAAGCTGAATGCCTGCAGATATAAGTTATTCTAAGACCCATAACTTGTTCTGTTGTTCCTAGAAGTTATGGACGCGTAATTCACCTGTGCTGAAGTTAATTTATAGGAAATTGATCAATCAATCAATGTACATATGTTGATGTAAATTTATGATTTGTTAATAAATGATTCATCTCCTGGTGGATTGACATAAATTAACGTTTCATGCCTTTTACATCTCATCATCTGATCACATATTTATTGTTTAATCTATGAAAAAGAAGAGAATTCATGATATAATTAATGCTAAGGTTGACAGGTAGCACCTGTTCATTCTTACATTTAGTGTACAGTACTGCTCAGTAAAACTGACCGTAGATATATTATTACACTGTCCACAACTAACATATCAGCTATCTCCATCTTTATTCTTCCTGGGAGAAATGACAATGCTACGTCAAGTAATGTTGGGCTTTCAGTTCCATATATCCTCAAGTACATTACATTTATCATGTTTAAACATTTTGGGGAAATTTAATACACTGACTTTCTGCATCAAAATATTTAATTTAGTTATTTTCCTTATTCAAGGAGACTAGCTTTAAACATGACACTGGAAATCCCTAATATGTTGAGGTCATTTATACTCCACAGAAAAAAAAATATGAAGGCTCAGAAAATTATAATGTTTCACAAAGACTAATATGAAGGCTCAGAAAATTATAATGTTTCACAAAGACAAATAAATTACAAGGGTTGCTATTGGCCCCCCATCACTTCCCTTTGGCGGTATCCTTGAAGAGTGAAACTGTCCTTACACAGCAGCTCATTTAAAATTTTTAATTATTTGTTTGTTTCAGACAACAGCAACAAAGTTTATGCTCAGTTTGTCTCTGTGGTATGTGTATGTGTGGGTGCTCAGGTGAGGGCAGGGTGCTGGACCAGACAGAGGAAACAACTTTTCGCCCTGCTTTTCCTCTGCATACAGATCTGACCTTGTCTGTGTTTGGGAGCAGCGATGAGATGGGAAGAGAAACAGCATGGAACTGCTTCTCCATTGAATTATGCATGTTTCCATCTGCTGACAGAGAACAAGTCTGTCAGACTCCCTCAGTGTCATTACACGTGCGCGCACACACACACACACACACACACAAACATCCACATTAGGGTTGGAAATCTTTAGGCACCTTGCAAATTGATTGCTATTCAGAGGGTTACAATGTAATAAGAAAAATTATGGATGCACCTCAGTGCTTCCATAATTAAACCTAAAACAACATTCTGAGCATAAAACAAATTATGTTGCTCTGCCACAGTATAACTGTTTTCATTCAAACTTTACTTAGAAATTAAGAGGTACTCCAATGTTCATTGTCATTGAGGGCTTTAGTTTTCAAGAAGTGTGTTTTTCTAGACTGGGATTGAACAGGTTGTTAAGAGGACTGGCAGGCCCATAAGTGAAAACTTAGAACACTCCTACTTTTATAGGAGACCAAATTTATGTGACACAGACATCAGATGGAGAGATAGTGAGTCATCATCAGATCACATGTAATATGGCTGTTTCTCAATTCAGGGGCTGCGTCCTCATGAGGACCCAACCTAGCTGGGCCGAGTAGGCCACGCACTCACAAGGCCGGGTGAGCTGAGCGAAACAGCTGAAATGGGATGGTCTAGCCTTAAGGTTTGCCGGCCTTGAAGTGGGTGGGGTGTTCTCTTGAAGTGGGTGGGAAGTTCTTGTGCGTGCGCTTGGTGTGTGTGGAAAGAGAAGGGACGACGCTAAAATATATTAGTTGACTGAATACATGTATATATATTACTGTTTCTGAGTTTACTGTTTGTTAAGAACTGATTACAAATCAGCTTATGGGGGGCGATCTGTTAAAAGCCAGAGTGGACCTATGAAAAACAAGTTGTCCAGTAGCTCAAATGGTAAAGCATCCCGCGGTTGGCGCAGAGCTTTTTCTCGAAGCTGGTTCGAATCTCACTCGGTACGGTTAAAACTTATTTTACGTTTGTCTTTTATTGGATAAAAAAATGAGGACTGAGATTAAAAGGAAGGAGTTTGTGAAACTCCTTCTTTTTCTTTATCCAATAAAAGACAAACGTAAAAAAAGTTATAACCGTACCGAGTGAGATTCGGACCAGCTTCGAGAAAAAGCTCTCTGCGCCAACCGCGGGATGCTTTACCATTTGAGCTACTGGACAACTTGCTTTTCATAGGTCCACTCTGGGTTTTAACAGATCGCCCCTCAGAAGATCCTTGCTACGCACGTGTAAAATAATCTGATTTGTAATCAGTTCTTCAAAAACAGTAAACTCAGAAACACTAGTATATATTCAGCTAACACGTTTTTTTAGTCGTTTCTGTAGTTAAATTTTAATGAGATATATTCGCGCTGAGGTTGTTTGAGATGACTAAATAAAGGTTG